>JAXFYN010000046.1:0-147889 GCA_036172215.1 Camellia granthamiana
GTCATTTCAGAGCTGGAACATGTGTCATTGTATGCCATATTTCATCCTTGTCATGCTTTGGTAGAGTTGCACTTTATTCCTTAGGTTTGGTCCCTTGCATTTGTGCATGTTTGCATGTACCTTGTTGCCTCATTTTCATCATATTGGCCACTGATTTGGGTGTGGCCAAGGCCCATCCATCTTGGTTTAAGTCCATCTTGCTTTGTGTATGCCCTATAGTCCATGTTATCGCATGTTTGATCATTGCATTGCGTATGCCTCGTTCATAACACTGCGTATGTTAGTGCATTGTGTATGCATGCCATATAATCCATGTGCATTGAGTATGCCATTGATTAGTTCATAGCATTGTGTATGCCATTTGCATGATTGCATGTCATTCTGTGCATCTTCGCATCACTTAGTTGCATTGCATTTAGATCGCATGCTAGAGTTGCATTTGTCCATACATTGTTTGTTGCATTGTGTTTGGAGTAGGGTTTAGTCCAAACACGGGAAACGAGGGACGTTTCGTACTCAAAGTGACGAAGCGTGCCTCGATTCTTGGTCACCAACACTCTTGACTATCCATGATAGAGTTGTTGGCTTTAGGTGTTTACATGTGTATTCATTTCACATTGAGTCGTGCAATTCGACTCCTCGACCATCATGTATCGGGATGCGTGATTAATGGCATGAGGATCTAGGACTACACTCTCTAGAGCTTATGCAATGACGGGGAAAGTGGTCAGGCACACATATGTTGAAAATACTTTGCCTTCTCTCTCTCTTGCCTTTGTTGCAGAAAATGCAGAAACCAGGAGAATAAACTGGCCGACCGACCAGGTTTTCTGGCAAGCCGACCACCTTTTCTGGTTTTCACCACCAAGGGTGGTCGGTAGATGGTGTCCAATGCCTATAGCTGGTCGGTAGCCTTCTCCTAGATTCCCGAGGTGGAGTTTCATCTCCTTGGAGCTTTGTGTAAGTTTCTGAGTTCACTTGCAAACAAAGGCGAGCCGGGGCATCGCAATGGATTTCCCGACAAGGCGACTCGAGCATGCATGCATCATTTATCATTCAAAGCAGAGCTGAGGCAGCCCATTTTTGTAGTTTGCATGCTAGTTTAGTTAATTTGTTGATTAGCTAGTATCGTGTAATAATTAGTTAATTCAATTCTGTATTATTTATTTGGACCCTCCGAGAAAGGGCAATGTTGTAATAAGTGTACGTGTGTGTGATGTATGTCTTCTAACCTCACATCTTTCTCCCTTTTATTTACCAGCTTATGATGGTTACTTTTAGGGCACGTTTCAATTAGCATCCTTATGCTCGTATGTTTGCATCCATTCATCTGTTTTGCACGCACCGGGCTCGGCGCATCATACTAACTGCATCGTATTTCAATTCCAAGTTGAATACATGTTATCTGTAACATCTCATATGCCATTTTAGAATAGCCGAGCCTATCTTAGTTGCATCCCGCATGTGTTGCATTAGCCATCTCAGCATAGTTAGGATTCATGCATGTTTTCTAATTAGCTTCTTTCTTTGGCTCGGAGTACTCGGTAAGTGTTTATGCTTTAGCATCCTTGCATGCGTGTGAGTGACTGCCATGATAGCATGCTTACCATGAGGCTATGTGCCTGTGTGATATAACTGCCTGAATGCCTGTGGGTGAAGGTTGGATTACTTGAATTGGAACTATTCATCGATTGCGAGTTTTAAGCCCACTTGGGAGTGGTAAATCACCCTGCTTTCTAAGCCCACTTGAGGGTGGCAAAATCCACATCTTAGCCTACTTGCGAGTAGCACCATCAAACCATTTTTAGATAAACAAACATGAAATGTTTTGTTCCAACTCAGGCGATCTAATCTATACTTGTATGCTGTGTGCATCACGTAGTAATCCTAGGCTAATAAACCGGAATAAGAACGCATGTGTTTTCAAAAACTCGATATCATGTTTAGTAGTGGCCGATCTTTGATCGGGCGAGCGGGGCTGCTCATTGCATGACCTTCCCCAATCGTACCCAAGTTCCCGAGCCGAGGCAACTTTGGTGATGACGGACACGTGGCCTTAAGCACGAGTCAGGGTTTCCTAAATTCCCCAAAATAAAATATTTAAGTGGCGACTCTGTACCTGGCAAAGCAGTCCATGTTTGGCACTTCTTTCTAAAAAATCAGTTTTTCAAAACGATTTGCCGGATTTGGACTCTTTGGTGATTTATCAATCTCGTATTGCACTTTGCGAGATCAGATTAAGAACCGTGACATTGAGTCCGAACTGTAGTGAGCCCAATGAACAAAACAGGATTTCTCCCGGGACGTTCGGGGGACGTCTACACCATGGCATCAGCAGCACAAGAAAAAACCGAATCCAACGGCCCTAATCGCTCTTTCACCACCATAGCCATTGAGCTTCCGTGGGTGATAGATCTCAGGCGACGGTGACCAATAAGGAGGTGAAATAGAGAAACGGGGACACAGAGAGAGAGAGAGAAACCAAGGTTGACAGACCCAGAGACAGAGACAGAGAGAGAAAGACAGACCGAGAGTAAGAGAGAACCTGGGAGGATGTGGCAACGGCGGCGCCAACGATGGTGATGTCAAGTGGCGGTGGTTTGCACTGAGGTGAGGTTGGATGAGGTTTGGTACTGACAGAATCTATGTGTGAGAGAGAGCACCAGATGTGTAAAAATAAACAAGTGCCAACATTTATTCATTTCCCTCTATTTCATTCAACCTTTAGTGACAAAACTACTAATTTGTCAACAAATAGTAACAAATGTTATTAACGGCGACCAAACCATTAGTCGCCAAAAGTGAATGTTGGCCGACTAAGTTCCTGGTAGCCATAGACTAACAGTTGGGTTGGAAACAAAATACATATATAATTAATAACAATTCGCGACTAAATATTTTGGTCACTAATTACTTTTTAATCCCTCCAAATATTTTATTTTTTTGGCAACTAAAATATTCTTTTGTCGCTGAAAATATACTTTTGGAGACTAAACTTTTGGTTGCCAAAAATAAAAATTAATTTTTTTTTTTTCATTCGGCTGCTAAACAATTTTAGTAGCCAAAACTAGCTATACAGCTACTAAATTATTTTTTAGTCGCCAATTGTGATAATTTTAGTGACTAAATTTTTTTTTAGTTGCCAATAATCAATATTCCCCGACTAAAAAAAAATTAGTAGCTAAATATTTGAATTTTGCTGACTAATATTATTTTTGGTAGCCAATTCTACAACTTTTGGGGACTAAATTTTTTTTAGTCGCCAAAAGTGCATTTTGTTGTAGTGTAATCAGTTGTTGTTCATAGCATTTCAGTGCACCATGTTAAACCATTAAAGGTATCCTACTTTAATATGATGCTTGACTTCCATTAGGAATTAAATTGTTCAATTTGCTTTTAGTTTACAATTTTTTTTTTTAATTTAATATTATTATTTATAAATGTTTTGCAATAATAAATGACTATATAATACTTGATCTTAAAATGTAATTGTGGGGGCCGAATAAAGATATGTTGAAGAGCCGAATGTACCGTCAGCCATATGAAGAGCCGAATGGGAATCAGCACGCAATCGGAAGGCTGAATAAGCAATCAAGTATGAGATTAAGAGTGGGCCTGACTTGTGGGCCTGACCTGTGGGCCCAATGGGTAATATAAAAAGAGGAATGTCAACAAAAGAGAGGCATGTGAGAATAGACAAAATAACTTGAGATAGAAGTAAAACTTGAGAGCATACTAACTTGTTCATTAGAGTGCTAATTCCGGCACCCCCGACTGAAGTGTCCATCCATTTTTCAGGTAGCAATCAAAGGATCAAGGATGTCTGATTGGATCCTGGAGTATTTCCAAACCACTTCTCCATAATTGGCGCCGTCTGTGGGAATACTCAAGCACATTCATGGCAGACGTAACAGATGATCCTCCAGTAGTCATTGACGACATTACGCCAAGAGTTGACATCACTCTAAGAAACATGCTTGGACCGAAGAATATCATCTTATGACAGGCCCTGAACTTCGACTCAACAGCGCAAACCTCAGCCTCAACTTCGATGCAAGAGACAATGCAGACAATCATGGATCAAACAAAACAAAATGAACAGCATCTGGAAAACATGATGGCTGAGAACGAGTGCCTGCACCAAGAGTTGGCCCTGGAGCTAGCCAAATCCTAACAAGCCGCATGCCATGACCGGGGTCGACCCCCAGGAAAAAAGGATGATCGACGACGTCGACTTTAGAAACACGATAATGACAGTGATTCTAACTTATCATCCCAGGAATCCAGAAAGAAGGAACAAGTCGATGTATCCAGTTCAACCGAAGGAAGTCCATATGTATAGCACAAGCGAGGGAAAAGAAGTGATGATTCGGATGAAGAAAACAAGCATGACCCTTTTGTGCGACGAATAGCAAGCGCTGTGCTACCCAAGAAGTTCAAAGCACCAGCATTCACCCTGTATGATGAAAAATCAGACCCCACTGACCACATTCGTCATTATAAACAAGTGATGACACTGCATGCTAACGATGAAGCCCTTATGTGTCGAATGTTTTCGAGCAGTCTGGGACCACTGGCCGTCCTTTCTTGCCTAGCCTTTGCCATCAATTCAGAAATCAAACCAACAATCGAAGTAGGATTCATCTCTGAGCCGAGCATTACCTCTTCTGAACCAGTTCAGATTAACCTCGTTGAACCAGGACCAAGTTGGATGGACCCTATAGTCACATTCCTTTCCTCAGCACAACTCCCAATGGACAAAAAAAAAGCCCACAAACTGCGAAATAAAGCCCTGCGATATTACTTGGATCCGTATGGAAAGCTCTACAAAAACTCCCTTTGTGGGCCATACTTAGAATGTGTTCACCTAGATAAAGTTGAGGAACTCTTAACTGAAATACATGAAGGTAGTTATGGTGCCCATTCTGAAGGATGCTCATTGGCCCACCGAGCGATAACACAGGGGTATTATTGGTCGACCATACGAACAGCTGCCGAGAATTATGTCAAGAAATCCAAACAATGTCAGAAGTTTTCCCCTTTAACTCATCTGCCTACCGAGGAATTAAACTCTATCACTAGTCCATGGTTGTTCGCTTAATGGGGACTCGATATCGTTGGACTACTACCGTGAGCTCCAGGGAACAAACGATTCCTGGTTGTCGCGATAGATAATTTTACAAAATGGGTTGAACTAGAGGCCTTAACACATATTTGAGATGTCGATGTTAAGCGTTTTGTATGGAAAAACATCATAACACGATTCGGCATACCGAGAGCACTCGTCTCAGACAACGGCACCCAATTTGATTATGGCGTCTACCGAGAATTATGCAACACGTATGGTATCTGGTCTTACTTTTCCTCACCGGCATATCCACAAAGCAATGGTCGGATAGAGGCCTCCAATAAAGTCATCTTGGACGGCATCAAGAAAAGGTTGGAAAAAGCTACAGGTAGATGGGTAGAAGAGTTACCTAGTGTGTTGTGGGCTCATCGCACTACTCCAAGGCGATCCACTGGGGAAACGCCGTTCGCTTTGTGCTTTGGAACCTAGGCAATTATCCCTCTGGAGATCGGCCTACCCACGCTGAAATCCAAGGTTTTTGACATGCATCGTAATGACATGATGTTGGCCTTGGACTTGACTCTGATTGAAGAATGCCGAGATCATGCCCTTGCTTGCATGGCGCGGTATCAGCAACAGTTCGCTAAATCATATAATCAGCGCGTGCAGTTGTGTCATTATACACCTAGAGAATTGGTCCTCAAGAAAGTGCTTCCTACTACTAAAAGAATCCAGCAGACGAAAAATTAGGCCCCAATTGGGACGGCCCTTATCAGGTTGATTCAATCACTGGAATTTGGGCATATCGGCTTAAAGACATGGCTAGGAGAAGTTTTCCACGCCCCTGGAATTCCACACATTTGTGCAAATTTTATCACTAAGCCAACTTGTACGGCATGTTAGTTTGTTTCGAATTTTTGCTGATATGTTATGCATACACCTTTCAATTTCCCAGTGCAATGCCCTTTCTTATCGCAATCTCGTTAATAATGGTTTAATAACAAATATAAGCCTCCGAATTCGGAGTGCCCTTCGTGGATATCACGATTGGCCAACACAATAAGACTCCGAATTAGGAGCGCCCTGCGTGGATGTCATGTTTGGGCCAAATAAGCCTCCGAGTTTGGAGCGTCCTTCATAGATATCACGATTGGCCAACACAATAAAACTCCAAAGTCGGAGCGCCCAGCATGGATGTCACGTTTGGGCCAAATAAGCCTCTGAATTTGGAGCGTCCTTTGTAGATATCACGATTGGCCAACACAATAAGACTTCGAATTCGGAGCGCCCTGCGTGGATATCACATTTGGGCCGAATAAGCCTCCGAATTCAGAGTGCCCTTCATGGATATCACGATTGACCAACACAACAAGACTCCGAATTCGGAGTGCCCTGCATGGATGTCACATTTGGGCCAAATAAAACTCCAAATTCGGAGTGCCCTGCGTGGATGTCATGTTTGGGCCGAATAAGACTTCGAATTCTAAGCACCCTTTGTGGATATCACGATTGGCCAACACAATAAGACTCTGAATTCCGAGCGCCCTACGTGGATGTCACGTTTGGGCTAAATAAGACTCCGAATTCAAAGTGCCCTGCGTGGATATCACGTTTGGGCTGAATAAGCCTCCGAATTCGGAGCGCCCTTCGTGGATATCACAATTGGCCAACACAATAAGACTCTGAATTCAGAGCGCCCTGTGTAGATGTCACGTTTGGGCCGAATAAGACTCCGAATTTGGAGCGCCCTGTGTGGATGTCACGTTTGGGCCGAATAAGCCTCCAAATTCGGAGCACCCTTCATGGATATCATGATTGGCTAACAAAATAAGACTTCGAATTCGGACCGCCCCGCATGGATGTCACGTTTGGGCCAAATAAGACTCTGAATTCGGAGCACCCTGTGTGGATGTCACGTTTGGGCCGAATAAAGCCTCCGAATTCAGAGCGCCCTTCGTGGATACCGCGATTAGCCAACACAATAAGACTCTGAATTCGGAGCGCCCTTCGTGGATGCCACGATTGGCCAACACAATAAGACTCCGAATTTGGAGCACCCTTCGTGGATGTTACTTTTGGGCCGAATAAGTTTTCGAATTTGGAGCACCAATCGTTCGTAAGCCCGAACGGCCGGGTAATTCTCTGAATTCGGAAGGACCAAATTTGATAATAGAATGGCATAGATCAATATACGATTGTCACAAGTAGATACAAACATTAATCGAAACAATACAGCAAATATTTATTTCATTAAATAAGCACAAATACATGGCTTTTGACGAATTCAAAAGTACAATAATTTGTATTGATATCTAAGTCTATTCAGCACCCTCTTCATCGTTGGATTTCTCGGCGTCGTAAGCTTCGAAAGAAAATTTGTAATTCTGATACAGAGGTGACACCGAATTGATACCCGCGGCCTGCAGAGCCTTAATCCATCCATGCTTAAATCCACGATTTTCACACCGACAGACAACCTCAGCTAATTTTTCCTTTGTCTTTTCAATACCAATTTTTCGGCCGTCATGAAAACCTTATTCGTAGGCCTTCGTTCTTATTGTTTATCTTGCGAACATGCTTACTGTATCTCGGTCGGCAATCGCATGATCTAGCAGACGCTGGTTTATTCTTTCCGCCACAATCGGGTTCATTTGATTCGCCAACTGCGTTTCGGAAGCCTTAGCTTTCTTCAACTCGTTCTCGACTTTCTCTGTGCGAGTTTCCAAGCTCCGAATGCGGCCATCTTTCTGCTCTATCTCTCTTCGCGCAACACGAAGACACATGCTGATTTCATAGGAGGTGTATAGTCCATTTACCGCTACATGGACGCCCTCTCGAAAAACTTCGTAATCAGGCTGACCGACCATTGATTGCTGGACTTCGGACGAAAAAATTTGTAGAGTAAACTCGACTACCACATTTAGATCGCGGATAATCGAATACGCTTCAGTCATCGGCTTATTCCCAACGAAGACTGAAAAACTCAACGAGCGTGGTGTCCTGCTGGTTTCGTTTCATGAATGGAGGGAGCTCCCTCACTGTTGCCTCTCATTTCTGGGTGACTTCTCTGCCCCGCCCCCTTTTAGAGGCCCACTTCGACGACAAGGGAAGCGATGCCTCTCACGCTCCTCCGACGTCCTGTTTCCCGTTCGCGTAGGTTCGCCACCTCGATTCATCTCTAAGTCTAGTTCAGCTAGTGTTCTACCCTCCCCTCTGCTGTTGAAGAATATTCTTCTTGACATCCAAATTTCGTCAGTTCGACACAGTGCTCCTTTTCCTCTCGCAGTCTATTGATTTTAAACACAGCACAGAACCCATACGCACCTAGCCCCCACCCCGCTTATTAATTACGGGTGCAGTGTTTCCAAAGTGATCGCTTCAATGCATTGCGCCGAGAAGTTACCGTGCCCCACCCAATCCATGCACCACAAATATTCGGCGATTTTGTTCATTAATCAACTGGGGCAAGGGCAGATTCATTAATCTATTCAGTCTAATTGCAATGCATTGCGCCGACAAGTTACTGTGCCCCACCCAATCCATGAACTACAAATATTCAGCGATTCTGTTCATTAATCAGCTGGGGCAAGGGCAGATTCATTAATCTATTCGGCCCAATTGCAATGCATTGCGCCAACAAGTTAATGTGCCCCACCCAATCCATGAACTACAAATATTCGGCGACTCTGTTCATTAATTAGCTGGGGTAAAGGCAGATTCAGTAATCTATTCAGCCTTTATTGATAAATATATTAATGCCCCATCTAATCTGCAGTTTTTAGTCAATGTGACGTTGCAAGCTGTATGTTTTATTTGGCTCTTCAATGTTCAAATTGACACAAGACATGATTATTCGGCTTTGGAACGACTTGTCCATATGATTACATCACCTTACTTGCCTATTAATTAGCACATGCAGAAAGATTATGTTATAGCCAATTATGTTATCGCCGAATTAAGTTACATCACCCTACTTGGCTATTAATTAGCACATGCAGAAAGATTATGTTATAGCCGATTATGTTATCGCCGAATTAAGTTATATCACCCTACTTAGCTATTAATCAACATACGCAGAAGATAGACAAAAGGGCGATTTTCATTAATAAATTGAGTACAAACAGTCGTCATTTTACACATGACAATTGCCCTATATTTAACTTCTAAACAAGCAAAAATCTACAAAAACTATGTAGAGAAAACACCAAACAAAAAGCAAAATTACATTGACACTACTCATTCTTCAGGGTTAGACTCCAGCGGCTCAATCTCTAGCTGCTCGTATGGAATTGGCTGCCCCAATGTCACATTAGCGGTAACCAAGGCTTTAAGCCAGCTGTGTTTGAAGCCCCGATTTTCGAACTTGGGTACTTCCTCCACATATTTTTCTAAGGAAACGTTTTTTCCAACTTGGAACGCCTTGGAGATCTCGGAGTCGGTGATTTCTTTGGCCTTCTTCGACTCTTCCAAATCGACCTCCAGTTTGGCAATCACCTCTTTGGCCAACTTGAGCATTTCATCACTCGCGTTCGCCCTTTTTTCGGTGGCCAGCCTGAGTTGATCGGAGCATTTGGTCTTCTCTTCCTCGGCATTGGCCCTCGCTTGCTCTTCTGCTACTTTGCCCGCCTCAAATTCGGCTCTAGGAGAGGCCTCTTCAGCCTTACCCTTTTCGGTTTCGAGTTCGGCTTTGAGCAAGCCGATTTGCTCGATAATGTCATAATAAATGCGGCCGATTTCTACAATCCTACCCACCGCCTGTAACACAAAAGATTAATAAGATAGTTGGCATAAAAAGGAACGAAATATTTTCTCAAAGTTACATAAAAATATCGCCAATTAAGCGGCTAATGCTATCGACACCACATCTAACTCTACACGGAACGCTGCTCTATCAATCGGTAGAGAAATTGACGAGGCCACGCTTTAGGCCACGGCGGCGTCCTTCAAAGCCAAAGCATCAAAAGCAACCAGCACGTTCTTTATTTTAGGTTGTATGATAAATAGCGCAGCCAAATCCTATGACTCTTCTGTGCACGGCCGTTTATTAGTTTAGTTTTCAGAAGAGTCTTCATGTTCGGCGAGGTGTTTCCCCCCCTCTCTGTTCAACCACCAGATTGTCTAATTAATCAATGACAATTTGCTCCGTTTCGGCTATAACAATCTACTCCGTTTCCTCAACAAGAGTAGGCAGCGAAGACTCAGCCCGAACAGGAGCAAGTGGTGGGGGTTCAAACCTGGCGGCTTCGGCCCCTCCTTCAGGCTGCCATCTCTTCGGCATTTTTTTCTTCTGGCCATCTGAGCGAGCGACTCCACAGTCATGTTCTCAGGATCTGTGTCGGGAAGGCCTCCTAAGTCAGTGAAAATATCATCTTACTCGGCCTGAAGTGGACGGAAAGTTGAAGCCGGCTTCCTCAAAGGCCAAATTAAGAGCCACGTCAACCTCCTCTCCTAGACTGTCAAATCTGTCCAAGTTGGACTGATTCGGTTGTTCAACGACTTGTTCAACGACTTGCTCTGAATCCGAAACTTTAAGACCAATCTCTCTAAGTTTCTTGAAATTTGGGAAAATAAGTGCCGTGAGCTGCTGTTCGCCCTTTGGAATCAGAATGTGATCACCGGCCGAAAAAGTAGCGTACTTCGGCTCATACCACAATAAGATGTGAGTGGCCCTCCCTTGCTTTTGGAGGTTTGGACAGCCGAAGAATAAGAGCGCAGTTTTGATTTTCTGAAGCACAACGTCGTCGGCCGAGATAAGTACTTTTTTCAAATCGTTACCTGCACAAATAAAACGGTAAGTACATGCAATCTAAGTCGAATAAACGTATAACAAATGCATATAAAAATGGGACTATACAACCACCTGGTTCGCCTTTTTGTCTAGGCACAGGATCTAGGCAATCTTCGCATTTGCCGAATTCCCAGTTACGTCGGACAATGACCATGACGTCGTCAACACGCTTACCAGAGCTGGCAAGCATTGTCACCAGATGGTGATCAGTGTCCTTGGCCCTGAGAAAGTAGCGTCCCTGCCGACCAAATGATTTTGCCAAGGCATAACAATGCCGAACAGCAAGGATTTCTAGATTAATCCTAAGTTGGCGGTTTAATTCTATTATTCCCATTATGGTTCGGTAAAAGTTTACGTTAGGTTGTGAAGGGAGTAGACCCCAGTAACAAAGGATGGCCCTCAAAAATGGATGAAGGAAGAAACGGACTCCACCTTCAGCAATTGACAGGAGAGGAAAGATGATCATACTCTCATCGGTCCTCTCCATGTCGAGTACGCTATCTACCACAAGTGACAGATGGACGTCATCTGGAATGGAAAAGTGTCGTCGAAAAGTAGAAACACGGTCCGCAGAAAAAAGAGCTTTCAATGTTTCGCCATCCGAATCAGAATGGAAAATACGCTAAACTAAAAACAAACAAGAAAATGGGAGTTGGAATGAAGAAAAAATGCAAGGAAGAGAAGAACTTACAGAGTAAAAAGAAAATAACAATGGGAAGTAAATGGAAGTTGCAAAGGTCGTGAAGTTGCAGAGGTCATGAATTCGAAAGAGCTTTGCAAATTCAAAAAAAAAAACTCGAAGGGACAACGCGGCTTCATATCGCATTAAATGAACAACGTGTACGAAGGGGCAAGAAATTGTAATGATTTCTAAACCATGGTCGTTCTGACGCTTTAGCATTGGAAGGAGTGCAAGCGTCGTATTTCTGACTTTCCATATATTAAAACCAAACATGCCGACTAATTGACTTTAGTCGGATGTTTGGGGGGCAATTGTGGGGGGCCGAATACAGATATGTTGAGGAAAGCCAAAATATTTGAAGACATCTGACCCAAGTCAATTCGGCTATAATCTAAGGGCTCTTGAAGCCGAATGTACAGTCGACCATATGAAGAGTCAAATGGGAACCAACACGTAATCAGAAGGCCGAATAAGCAATCAAGTGTGAGATTAAGAGTAGGCCTCACCCGTGGGCCTAAAGGGTAATATAAAAAGAGGAACGTCAACAAAGGAGAAGTATGTGAGAATAGACAAAATAACTTGAGATAAAAGTAAAACTTGAGAGCATACTAACTTGTCTGTCGAAGTGCTAATTCTGGCACTCCCGACCGGAGTGTTCATCCCTTTTTCAGGTAGCAATCAAAGGATCAAGGACGTATGACTAGATCCTGGAGTATTTCTAAATCACTTCTCCACAATAATTTATCTAATTTAATGTAATTTATCATTAAAATGTAAATACATGTCCATATATTGAGGAACCTAACATTATTAGAAATGCTTATTTATTTAAAAAAACGTTAACTACCATTTTCAACCCAAAAAAAAAAAAAAGTGTTATCATTTGAAATGTTTATTTATTAAAAACCGTAACTACCGTTTTCAAAAAAAAAAAAAAAAGGTTACGTGGAAAATGTTGCTTTTATAATATATATATATATATATATATTTGCGGTTAGATAAATTTGAACTCAATTTAAGTTGGGTTTTATTAAAATGTAACTTTTTACGAAGCAAGTGAAAGAGAAAAGAGAGATAATGAGAGTGATGTGATATGTTTAAAAACTAAAAAAAAGATTGATATATTTATTTATTCTTTTAACAAAAAATTTTTTTTACTCACCTCGGGGACAAAGCCTATGAGACATGTTCTTATAATAAATTAATTTTTTTAGTTTTTATTATAATTTAATTGGGTGCATTTTTATATAGGTAATTTTATAAAATTCATTTGAAAGTCGAAATCGGATTTATGTTTATATTTTGACTTCAAATTTTTAGTAACGAATTTGATAAATTATATTTTAACTTAATAATTATATTTTTATTTATATTTTAATCTCATCATTAATTGCACCACGCCTTCAGGCACGGGCATATACTAGTATATAGAATAATGTTTGAGGGCTCGAAATTAGGGGCTCGAATTTGGCTCAAAACCCAAAACGACGTCGTTTTGGATTTTGATTTTGATTTTTTTTCTTCCTTTTCTTTTCTTCCTTTTCTTCCTTTTCTTTCTTCTTCTTCGTTGAGTTGAACAAAGGCGAAAGAGAGAACACAGAGGCGAGAGTGAGAACGCAGGTCGTCGTTGTCGCACCTCGTCGACGTCGTCGCAGTCGCAGCTCGTCGACGTCGTCGCAACTCGTCGGCGTCCCAGCTCGTCAGCCGATCTCGCAGCTCGTCCCTCGTCACTCGTCGGCATCGCAGCCCCGCCTCCACCTCTGCCTCCGCCCACCGCCGCTTCCGCCTGCACCTCCCCCTCTACCTCCGCCCGATTTTGTTGGTCCCTCCAGTCGAGTTCTTCTTCTCCTTCTTCTCCTCCTCATCCTCCTTCTTCTTCCCCCTCATTTCGAGCCAAATTCGAGCCCCTATATTCGGGCTCTGTACCATTACTGCTAGTATATATATATTATATAATTATCATGTACTTATCACGTAGGACAAAGTGTATTAGTGGAAAATAGGGAAGATTTTTCTCTCTCACCTCTCATTTCATAGCCACATTTTTGTCACATGACTAGATTTTATTGAAGATTTAAAAATAAAATAATAGAATATGGATATTGACACTTGTGTAGGGACCAAAGTGGTATTTGAGTAAAAATAGAGAAAGTTGACTGTCACGATTTCATATGTAAAGATCAAAGTGATATTTGAGTAAAAATAGAGAGATTGACTGTCACGATTTCATATGTATAGACTAAAATGAGATTTAACCAAAAACGTAAGGGGATTAATTGTCATGATTTCATGTGCAGAGATTAAAGCGAGATTTAATATAAAATATAATGTGTAAAATATAATTTATCCAATAAATATTAAACGACTATACTGAAGAAACGCCGGTAAAATTTAAAATATGATACCCATAGGTCCATCTAAAATTTTTTATTGGAGATGCCTCGTCATTTTCAAAATTTTTCTTGAATTTTCGGACAATTTAAGAATTAATGCACGAGTTTATATAACAGTTAATAGTTCTAAGCCTCCGTTTGGGAAGTGGGTTGGCTTTTTGGCTTTTTGGCTTTTTTGACTATTTTAGCCTGGGCTTAAAAGTTTGGTTTGGGAAGGGCTTTTTGGCTTTTTGACTTTTTTGACTTTTTTTGTGAGAGGGGAGTGTAATGATTATGGGTTGGATGTGATGTTTTGTTTTTTGTGGCTAAAAAAGCCCTATTTTGTCTTACATGGCTAATTTAGCCAAAAAAGCCCCAATAAGTTCTTCCCAAACACCACCTAACGCTTTAAACTGTTCTATCTCATCAAGATTTCGTGCAACAACTCCTTTTGCACTCAAGGTGCGTAACTTTAAATTTTTTTTTGTGGAAATATAGTTGCCGTTTGGGAAGTGGGATTTTAAATTTAGGTTAAAATTTATAAAAAGAGATAAAATAAGTTAAAATAATTAATAAGACAAAATGTCACATCAAATTCATAATAATTTTACATTTTTTCTTACAGATATCACATCTAACTATAAAAAAAATCCAATCATCTTCACAAACACAAAAATTTTAACCTACTAAAATAGTCAAAAACTAAAATAGCAACTTTCCAAACACTCACGTAATATCAGTAGAATTTTGAAAAAATAATTACAATTCAATAAGAAATTATATAAATATTCAAAATTAAGTTTGGGTCACAAAGTAGTGTTTATTTTTTGGGACCAATTGTGGTAATTTTTTAGCCTTATGTTGTGTTTGGTTGGAGGATTTGGGAAGAAATTTAGAAACAGAAAGAGAAAATGTAGGTAAAATATAAATAAAATAAACATATGTTTCACTTAATTTCACACTAGTTTTCTCATTTTTTAAATCTCTTTTCAAATCTCTCAACTAATCACATGGTTATGGGTTTTTGTTTGGGGCATAGCATATTATGTTTAGGATACTATTTTGAGCTAAAATAGTCACATAGGATAAAATTGGCTATTTTAGCCGAATAAGACAAAGCGTTATATCCAACCTATAATCATTTCATCTTTTTTTCTCACAAAAGTCAAAAAAATTAAAAAAAATTATCCAAAATGAGATTTTTTAGTGTTATATTAAAATAGTTAAAAAGTCAACCCACCTTCCCCAAGAATGCTACAACTTTAAAGTTTTGTATTTGGGCCACTTTCAGGGAAAACTTCGGCTGCAATTTAAAACCCAGAACCTGGGCCCTTTCGGGGCAATGTTTTGGACCTTAAACGAGTCAGCTCAGCTTGCTTGGTTTAGACATTTTTGAAAATTGGATTTTTTATTTTTCATTTTTTTTATTTTAGTGATTTTTTTAGGGTAAATTATCAATAGATCCTAATAGTTAGAAAAATAAGTCCTGGGAAAATCGTCTAAAATAATTTTTTCTGACAATTTTTTGCATGTCATTAAAAATTGACAATTAACGACTTTTTTTGTCATAGTTTTTGTAAATTATCGTTAAAACTTATAACTAATGACATTTTTCTGTGACATTTTTTAACTATCGTTGAAAGTTAAAAATTAGCGACTTTTTTTTGATAATTTTTTTAAACTGTCACTAAAATTTATAATTAATGATATTTTTTGTAATAAAATTTTTAAATTGGTGCTAAAAATTAACAATTAGTGACTTTTTTTAATAGTGTTTAATGAAAAATGCTATTAATTATTATAAGACTTAATGAACTATAAGTTCACCTATGTTAAAAATAATAATTTTTAAATGCACTTAATTTAGATGTACCTAAAAAATAAAATATTTGTTAAAAATATAAAAATAATAATAATAAATACACAAAAATATACTAAATTTTTGTATTTAAAAAAATAACAAATATTATAATTTTTAAGTGTATCTACAGTATTTGAAAAGTAAAAAAATTACTTCAAATATTAAAAAAATTATTAAAAATAATACACACAAAAAACCAACAAATTCATTTTCAACAAAAAAAAAAAACATTGAAAACCAAATAATTAAATTTTTAGTCTACATTTTAAAAATTATTTAAATTTTTATGTGATACAAGTGTGATTATCAAAGCAACTTAATTAATTTTTACACGACAAATTCATTTTTAATGTTGAAAAAACATTAAAACAGAATTCAAGTAAAAAATAAAAGTAGAGAAAAAAAAAAAAAAAAAAAAAAAAAACTTCAATCAATCACATATTAAAAACTAGAGTATTGCTATTCAGGCTCAAAATTAGACTCACTTTCTAAATTCAATAATATATCACTCCATTAGAATATCTAAGTCAAATCTCTCTCTTATTCATTCTCCATCAATTATTATCTTGTTAAACACATCATTGAATCTAAAAAATATTTCTAGATATATTATTTTTATAACAACGGTATATATATTAAAATTCATATTAAAAAACATACCAAAAGATTATGTGTCAAAATATATCATTATGGCCTCATTTGGGAAGTTGATTATTTTAGTTTTTAACTATTTTAGTATGCTAAAATATTTGTATTTGGGAAGAAGTTTGATTTTTTTGTAATTAGATGTGATGTTTGTTGGAGAAAAAGTGAAATGATTATGGATTTAATGTGATATTTTTTCTTATTAGCTATTTTAACCTATTTTGTCTTTTTATAAATTTTAGCCACCAAAAAAAAAAAAAAAGCCTAAAATTGGCTTCCCAAACATTTCACAATTAATTATATTATTACACACAAATAAAAAAAAAATTCTATTTATATATATATCATATTTTTCAAAATTTTATCAGACATTCCTACTTACCATTTTTTTTTTTTTTTAAATGTTTGTACTTACCCTCACTGCAAAAAAATAAATAAATAAATAAATAAATAAAAAATAAATAAATAAATTATTATAATTTAGTCCAAATGACCAAAATTAATTACACAAAACATGGATGCAACTGTCCTATAAAAAAACTCACATGCACCCATCTCTGTGTAATTATTTTTGATCATTTGAATTTATTTGTAATTCCTCCTCTAAGGGGTTGTTTGAGGTGTCCTAAATAAGTGTACTTTTTGTATTTTTAGAATAAAAAATTGAGGTTGAAAATATAGATGTTTGGGTTAACTTTTTGACTTTTTATGGAAAAATGTGTAATAAAAAATTGTAAAAATTGATTTGTAAGGAAAAATTCGAATTGGGAGTTGTGCAGCCGTAATTGTTGACTTTTGGTGAATAGTGTTAACTTTTTAACTTTTTGAGTAACTTTTTGACTTTTTGATTTTTTTACAAGTTCCCAAACTTGGCCTAAATAACCATGTTAACCACTACCCAAAATTTGAAATAAGGTCAAAATTATCAAAAGTTTTGTTAAAATTTTGCGAAAGTATTTAGTATTCTAAATAAGTTATATAATTATACTTTATTGATTAAAAAAATTATAGGACATAATAAAATAGAGCAATGTTATACATAATCATGTTTTATTTTATTTTCTCGTTTTTAGGAACAAAATTAAGGGCTCATATTAGTAAATGCATGTAGATCCCACTCACTTGTGTCTTAAAAAAAAAAAAAAAAAAAAAAAAAGTGAGAGAGAGAGAGACTATTGCTATTCATGTCTAAAAATGATATTCACTTTTTAGACTCAATAATGTGACTTTCTATTAAAATATCTATGTTAATTCTCTTTGTTATTTATTCTGTAATCATTAACTAATCTTATTTACACATTACGCAGTGTAGAGTGCAGAGTGCAGAAAGTATGTCTAAAAAGTAGGCTTTTATATCATTTTAAAAATAATAATAATAAGCAAATTATAAATAAGTAGGACAATCACAAAATAATTAATTTATAGTTGTGAATCTTTTCTGGTGTAATTCTAACATATAATAAACAATTGCACTAAGTACAAGAATAAACTTCACTATACATGCAAAAAAAAAAATACCACAAAAATATAATTATTTCTCCGTTACTTCACTAAATGCAATTTCTCCCCCAAAAAAAAAAAAAAAAAATCCTTTTATAAATGGATGATACACTATCATATATATATTATCAAAAATAGTGTTTACTCTCAATTTTTCTGTTTTCTATGTGACACATCTATCTTTTTTTCTTCTTTTTTATTAAAATGCCACATCAATATATCATTTTATCACAATTCTTTCTAAAATGTAATATTTAAAAGACTTTTACTTAATCTAAATTATCATAAACGAAACCTAATAATTATACATATTTAAAAAACTTTACCAATTAATTTTATTATTTTTTTCACTTTTTTTTAAAAAAATAATAAAATTATTTCTTATTTTTATGTCTATCTTATTTATAATATTAATTATATTGAATTTCTTAAATAATTAGAATCACTTTTACTTTTATAATAATTATTTCTAATATCAAGTTATAATTTAATATCATATAAATTTATTATATATATTAATTTAAGTTACATTTTTGTAACACGGAAGGTTAAAATTATCAAATAAATGTTTCTTTTATTGGGTTATAATTTAATATAATTTAAAATTATAATATATATTAATTTAATTTATATTTTTATAGTACGATACAGCTAAAATTATTAAAATATACACAAATATTTTATTTAAAATTATTGTGTTGATTTAAATAACACTTTTATAAAACGATAGGACTATGATTATCAAAATAAATATTAAAAAAAAATACTATTTACCTTTAATTTTTTTTTTCTCTCTCATATGTAGCACATCTCCCTTCTTTTCGTTTTTTTTTATTTATTAAAATTCCAGATCAATATACTTTTACCAAAATTGTTTCTAAAATTTAATATTTAAAAGGCTTCTACTTAATTTAAATTACCCATAACAAAACTTAATAGAATTATACATACTACAAATATTTTACCAATTAATTTTATTCTACTTTTTTTGCTTTTTAAAAAAATTAAATATTAAAAATATTTATTTTTATGAAATTTGTTGTATATATTTATGTTACTTTTTTATAACACCATAGAGATAAAATTATTAAAATACATATAAATCATTTATTTAAAATTAGTATATGTGTTGATTTAGGTAACGCTTTTATCGAATGATACAATTAAAATTATTAAAATAAATAATTAGAATCATTATTTTAATTTTAAATTATTACTTCTTTTTTTCTCCAATTTAACAATTATTTTAAATATTTTATATATTCAGAAATATAAATAATTGAACTAAATTTTATTTTTAAAAAAAATTAAAACAAATATGTTTAGTCCATGCATCGCACGGGTTAGCTACTAGTGTGTGTGTATATATATATATATGTACTGTTTTCTCCTATTTAGGTGGCACATTATAAAAGTTTATTTTTTCTAAAAAAGCTACATCAACATGCATTTTTTATTTACATATAAAGTTTTACATAAATTCAATTTCAATTATAATAATCAATTTTATATGAACTCTATTTGAGAAAAGAAAATTTAGCCAAAACCCCTTCGTTGGACCTTTATTTGGTGAAAATAGCAGCCAAATTTATTTTGCTTCATAAACCCCCTAAAGAGGAGACGCATAATTGAGTAAGAACAAAGTAAAATATACTTTTTTTTCTTCGACAATATTACAAGAGTAACATGTTACTATAAGACAAAATAACATGTTACTTTCAAATAACATGTTACTGTTTACATTAATTTCAACGGTAATAAATTTTTTTTTTTTTTTTTTAAAAGGATTTCATAGTCAACATGGATCTTGTTTGATAGATCTTGAAGAGAGGATTTCAAAAATACTAATTTTATTCAAAATCGACATTTAAATCAAAAGTTATATTATTTTAAAGTTTAATATTTTAATAATAGTGGTATGTGTTAGACTTTTCAAAAAAAAAAATTTGTGATTGTCCTTAGTGCATTTAAGTTTTTGTAACATCCTAAAAATAATTACAATAATTCAACCCAACACAATATATATAAGACAACATAATCAAAATAATAAACTTCTATTAACCTGAATTGTTATACAAAAGTGGCACATGTGATATACATTCATAAATAGTTCATCATTAATCTACAGCATGTGTTACAAGTAGTAAAGATGAATGAAAGTTAAACAGATAATTATATGCCCTAAAGGCTTACAACGTTCCAAGTCATTGCTTGGTCATAATAAAAGAGAATCTAACTCTATACAGTTTAAGCCCTTGGCTATACAAATAAGCACAAAAGTGAAGCCCATGCTCCAAACTCCTTCCGAGCTACTACCTTAGTGGAGGCATATCATCAATACCTAAAAATGGTTTTCCAAATAGGGTGAGCCAAAGTCCAATAGGAATGATCCAACACGGTAGATAGATCTTAACAAAAATTTAAGTATAATGTGCATTTACAATGGCTGTAAGAAAACATTTGCATTCTATATCATCACAAAGTATCACATTCATAACTCAGTCCCTTTTTCTTCTCATCAATTCAAGTTAAATTGTTTTATCTCAATTCATGAGCCAATTTTATTACCTTTTAAACAATCCATCTGAGATTACAACTCAATGGTTCCCAAATTAACATAATCATTACATAAGCACTTCAATTTGCTATTTTACATAAATTTCGTCCGTGGGATTGGCACCCATGTATACACACGGTTTCGGGACTTTCACCCTGAATACACAGGCCAACTTAATTTCAATGGAGTTCATCCCCTATCTCCTCCCAAATAACGAAGTACATCCCCTTTCTCCTCCCAAACAATCATACATATACAATGTATTTAAACATAATCATATTCAATGATAACCAACAAGAGATTAGTTTCAATTCACCTAATCCTCATACAATTTCTATAACAATCATAGTTATTCTCCATCGATAGCCCAATATAGATATTCCTAAACAGATATTAAATCTCAAGACAGATAATTTATTCAAATTTCCAAAAATGTGAAATAATACATATCCAACTCCACTGTTTACATCGACATTAATTCAATTTCATATTTATGATACAAATTTCATTTATTTATACAAAATAAATACTTGAACCATTTTAAGTTAACTTCCCACTTCCCCAAATACCAACCCAAATGCCAAAATCAATAATTGTGACCCAATACAACCTCATTTTCAAACCCCATGACTAATTATATCACATTCACTAGAAACGCCTCTTTTGATTTTTCATTCCAAACTCTAAGTTTGTCCAAAATACTCCCAAAACTCACAATTGTTACACAATAACCAATAACTAAGTTAAAAACCATAAAAGGTGTAGAAAATCTCTACCTAAAGCTTAAAAGACCAAAGGGAGATTTGGAGAAACTTCAAAGACGCCGAAATCAAACTTTAATCGGATCAAAATGTAGCCCTTGAGATACACTAACTTTTTAACAAAGGCAAGTAGGTAAAGATATAACTAGAACTAGGTGAAAATGTAAAGAGAGAGAGTGTATGTGTGTGTTAGAGAGAGAGACTCAAGATCTAGGTTTTTGGAAAGTTTTAGAGAGAGAGAGGAATGAAAAAGTAAAGCAAAAGTCGTCTTCACAAATTGATACACACGCAGTCTGCTCGAGCGCAAGAGTTAACGCTCGAGCGCCAGACACATTGTTCCGCTCAAGCACAGAATATACACTTTCAGAAGTTTTGCAGACGAAGGACATTGCTCGAGCTCAAGATTGGATGCTCGAGCACCCATCTGCTCGAGCGTAAGAAATGCCAATCGAGCGTAGAATACACTCCTCTAGTATTTTGCAGGTCTGCAAAAATATTAAGAGTTTGCGAACCCCGCTCGAGCGCAAGAAGTGCCGCTCGAGCGGAGAAGCAAAACTCTGGGCAACAAAGGTTCGAAAATCAAGCTACCAACCAGTTCCAAACAAGGCCAATACCATCCAATAACCAAATTTCAGGAAGAACAAAAGGGAAAAGACATGAACAACCATACGAGGCTATGAAACCCGAGTCCAAAACACAAAATGGGTCGAGTCTAAACCAGAAATGCTATAACCTCCCCCCTTAAGGAATTCCGTCCCCGAAATTACAATTCAAGTCTCAAAACTATGTTTTAAGCCATTACCACAATGATTACAATTCAATTCCAACACCATGACCCATCTACCAGTCATTCAATCCCATCACATTATGAATATACATTTCATATTTTCAACATATTCAATGTTTATAATAAACTCGTACTTCCAAAACTTAAACAACATATATAATGTTTCCGTACTCAAAACATATACAATGCTTTCATATCTCATTTACATAACAAATTCAATACATGTTCAAACATCAACAAATAAGTCCGAATACTTCTCACGGACTTCCAATTCGCGTTCCCAAGTTGCTTCTTCAACACCGTGGTGTTTCCACAATACCTTAACCAAGGGAATCGTCTTAACTTACAAGACTTGGTCCCAAGTATCCAAGACTCTCACCGACTTCTTCTTATACGAGATATCCTTGTCTACCTCTAAGTCGATCCAATCCAACACATGCGATGGATCCGGCTAGTACTTCCGAAGCATACTAACATGGAAAACATCGTGAACCCTGGAAAGCTATGGCGACAACACTAAACGGTAAGCAACCTCTCCGACCCACTCCAAGATCTCAAAAGGCCCAATGAATCGAGGGGACAACTTCTCACTCTTCCCAAACCTCATCAAACCCCTCCTAGATGATATTTTCAAGAACATATGGTCTCCCACTTCAAAAAAACAAAGGTCTCCTCCTATGGTCGGCATAACTTTTCTAGCAACTCTGAGCCGTAACCAACCTCTTACGGATAAGTGTAACTTTCTCCGTCGTTTTCCAAACCAACTCTAGCCCCAACAAAGGTGCATCACCTACCTCGGCCCAACACACTGAAGACCTACACGGTCGGCCATACAAAGCCTCAAATGGTGCCATGCCAATACTCAACTAGAAGCTATTGTTATAGGCAAACTCCATTAAGGGTAGGTGCCTTTTCCATGACCCCTTAAAGTTAAGGACACAACCTCGAAGCATATCTTCAAGTATCTGAATGGTACACTCGGACTGCCTGTCAATCTGAGGGTGATATGCGATGCTAAAAGTCAATTTAGTACCTAAGGCACTCTGTAAGCTCTACCACAACCGAGCTATAAAACGTGGATCTCTATCCGAAACAATCATCACAGAGACCCCGTGCAACCTCACTATGTCCCTGATGTAAAGGTCGACAAGATAGTCTACCGAATCACTCATACGCATAGGTAAAAAGTGCGTTGACTTGGTCAACCGGTCAACTACCACCCAAATGGCATCACTACCCTGTTGAGTCCTTGGAAGACCCATAACAAAATCCATCGTGACATGCTTCCACTTCCACTCGGTTATAGACAAGTGTAACAACCCCGATTCCTGATTAACGTTAATCTATGGCTAATTATGCTTAATTGATGATTAAGGTGAAATTCTAAATTAAATTACATGTGTGTGTTGCATAAAGTATGTCTATATCTATTTATCGTAGGAAAACATGTTTATGCTTTTCTTTCGGTTTGCGAATTAAAGGCCTTATCGGTATCCGAATCAGAAATTGGCTTAATTTATGTATTAATTAGGATCTATGGAATTTTATAGTAGGCTCAATTGAAATTCGATTTGGAACGATTAAATTAGATTAAACTAATGTCCACTAATTAACCTTAATTAAACACACTTTGTTTAATGGCCTAATTAAGGCCTTAGTGGCCTTATTGATTACATACATTCTTCCACTCACTCCTCTCTTCATCTATGTGCATCCTTGAGCTCTTCAAACACCAAACATGGGGGAGAGGAGAGTGAGAAGGAAATTGGATTCAAACCTTGGAAATTCTAGGATTGTTGGTGAATTAAGAAGAATTAGAGAACTCTAACTTCAACCCTTGTGAATTCAAGTCACTAGGTAAGGCATCAAGCTCTTGGTTGTGTAATTGAACTAGATTTTTGCTAGACTCCAAATAATTAAAGGATTACATGTAGGATTTGAGCTAGGTAGGAGGAAATCAAAGCATTCCATACATGCATGTAAAAATTCCCATGTTTTGAGTTTAATTGTCAAGAATCCTTTCATGCATGTGCTCATCTCACCTACATATTGAGAATTTACCATGTTTTTGATCAATTCATCTTGTTTGATCATGTTTTGAAGTGTTGGGCTTCAAGAAAATCCATGCATGTTATGTTCATAAAACATTCTTGAGTTTTATGTTGAATTTTGTTCAATTAACAAGTCCTTAGGCCATAATTTCTTAAATTGATCCTTAAGACATGTTGTTTTATGAGTCTCCATGAGTTTTCCAAAGTTTTGGCCCAAAAAAATTGAGTTTGGTACCTTTGAGGTTGAATATTGAACTTGCGGATCAAATCTGGAAATTCTAGAAATTTGATCCATGCTCGAGCAGGGGAATTCACGCTCGAGGGAGCACTCTGAGTACGTGCACTTCCGCTCGAGCGACAAGAGTCACGCTCGAGCGTGAAATGCATATGCCCAGAAGTTCATATGTTTTGCAGTCCGCTCGAGCGAGGGAATGCACGCTCGAGCGAGGCTCTGAGTCTCACGTTCGAGCGGGGATCAAGCGTCCGTCGAGCGTGAAAAACATGTAACCAGTACTTTTTTCAAAGTTTGCAGTCCGCTCGAGCGAGGGAAGTCACGCTCGATCGAACCTTCACACCTTGCATGTCCGCTCGAGCGGGGAAATCCACGCTCGAGCGTGGACCCTATTTTCAGTAAAATTTGAGAAATGTTTCCAAGTGCATTTTTGCATCCTCTTTCCATCCTAGGCATTCCTAGGCCATGTTTAAGACTCCATATGAGGTTAATGGCTAGTAACACGCTAAGAACAACTAAAATAAGTTATATACAATCCAAGCATGTGTATTCAATGTAAGAATCTGCCATGTTATGTAGGTCACGCACCTCAGAATAAGTGAATTGCCCACTTTGCCATATAATTAGAGCTACCAATTATCTGTGAGTAATAACTCTGTAAAGTTATGTTTGACTTTAATTACTTTCTAATGGTATGAAATGATCAGTTTTCTAAAATGCTACGTTTTGTATGAATGAATGACTGTCCAAGTTTTCTTCGAAACGTAATTGTGGTATCCTTAGCAGAGGCCCTCATCTAGGGGATATAATACTGTGGCTTATGGTCATGAGGCCCTAGCCCGGGAGATAATACCGTGGCCTAGGCCCTCGCCCGGGGGAAATAATATCGTGGCCCAGGCCCTCACCTGGGGGAAACAATACCGTGGCCGATGTATGAGATGTGTTACCCGGTACCGAAGGTTCCTTTATGGAACTTGATATGCTTGACCAAAGAGACATGATCACGCTGATGGATGTACCACACATGATTTGAATATGGATAAGATTATGATTCTATTTCTGTCATCTGAATATGACTCTGATTTGCTTTGAGATTTGAGATATGTTATGGGTATCATTCATTAAAGGCTTTACTCTATTATTATTCACTGGGCTTTAGCTCACTATTTATATTATGTATGTAGGTGAGCAGGCGCGTGACCAGGCCCAGAGTTGACGGCCTATGTTTCGGTTTTTGTCAGCCAACCTTTGTGCCTCCTGAGGAGGTTCCGAATGAAGTCAAGATTTGTGACTGTTTTTGTAATCATATTATAGTTTGTTGTCTGTTAAGTTTTGGGCAAGATTTCTGACATTACGCTGCTAGGGATGATATGTAATGGTTATGTCTCTCAACATCACCCATAAGTTTATAAAAGTTTTAAATTATACGTCGCATGTATGTCTTCACAACTCAATGGACTTTGTATGTTTTGTATATTTGCTTCCACAGCCCCTAACTACATGTTATTATGTCAAGAGGCCTTCGGTAATCCAAAGATTATTGGCCGGTTACGACGCTAAACCTATAGAGGCGGGTTTGGGTCGTGACAGCAAGGGTTGTAACAAACCCGCTAGCCTCTTATGCTCGGCATTCACTTACTGACAAATAAGGCACTTCAATACAAACACGGCTACATCCTTCTTCACACCTCTCCACCAAAACTGGCGATTAAGATTGTGATACATCATTGTACCTCCCGAATGCACCGCAAGGCGTGAATAGTGAAACTCTCGGAGTACTTCCTCCCGGCAAGACTCCAGTACGAACAAAAGGTCACGGTATCTTACATTTAGGTCGGGATACATATTTAAGCCTTTCTCTACTTTCCCATTGAAGATCTTCTCCCAGAGGGATTCCACCTCAAGGTCACCCTTCTGTGCTTCTAACACTCGATTCATAAGTGAGGGTTGTGCAACTACCATAAATAACGCTGCAATCTCAACGAACACGCCAAGATACAAGTCGAATTTACCAAGAGCACCCAGCATCTTCCATTCTCGGATGGCGATACAAACTACGTTGCTAATAGATTTCCTAGTCAAGGCATCGGCCACAACATTGGCTTTCCCCGGATGATAATGCAACTCAAAATCATAGTCCTCTATGAACTCCATCCATCCTCTGCCTCAAGTTTAACTCTTTCTGGGTAAACAAATACTTTAGACTCTTGTGATCCGAAAACACCTCAAATTTCTCTCTATACAGATAGTGTCTCCAAATCTTCAAGGCAAAGATCACCGCCACTAACTCTAGGTCGTGAGTAGGGTAGCTTCTCTCATGGGTTTTTAACTACCATGAGCCATAGGCTACTACATTCCCCTCTTGCATCAATACATAACCCAAACCTTCCCATAAGGCATCACAATACACCGAATAACCCAAACCCCTCTCCGGAATAATCAAAACTGGAGCAGTGGTAAGTCTAACTTTAAGCTCTTGAAATGACATCTCACAAGTCTCACTCCACACAAATTCGATCCCTTACCTCGTCAATCTGGTCAACGGTGAGGCTAGCCTAGAGAAATCTTTCACAAATTGATGATAATACCCGGCTAATCCTAAGAAACTATGGATCTCGAAAGCATTCTTAGGTTGTGCCCAATCTTGCACTGCCTCAATCTTGGATGAATCTACAACCACTTCTTCCCCAAATACCACATGGCCTAAGAACTTAACGTCCTTCAGCCAGAATTCACACTTTCCAAACTTAGCATATAGCTTGTGGGCTCTGAGCAACTCAAGTACCACTCATGAGTGTTCCTCATGCTCTTCCTCGAAGGGTGAATAAATCAAAATGTCGTCCACAAAGACGACGACAAAACGATCTAGGAACTCCCGGAAGATTCGGTTCATCAGGTCCATAAATATAGCTAGGGCATTGGTTAGCCCAAAGGACATCACAAGAAACTCATAATGGCCATACCGCATACGGAATGCCGTCTTTGGAATATCCTTCTCCCTCACTCTCAACTGATGATAACCAAACCTCAATTCTATCTTAGAGAAGCAACAAAACCCTTTCAACTGATCAAACAAATCATTTATGCGAGACATTGGGTACTTGTTTTTAACAGTTACCCGGTTCAACTTCCGGTAATCAATGCAAAGTCGCAACGCTCCATCTTTTTTTTAGCAAAGAGAGCCGATGCTTCCCAAGGTGAAGTACTAGGGCGAACAAAACCCTTATCTAATAACTCTCGGAGTTGAATCTTTAACTCACTCAACTTGGCAAGTGCAAATTTATACGATGCCATGGAAATCGGTGTCGTATCAGGCACTAGATCAATAGAGAACTCGATCTCTCGATGAGGTGGCAAACCAATAAGGTCCTCCGGAAAAACATCCGGGTATTCACAAACCACTCTGTAGACACCATGTTTTTGACCGACCTTAAGACTCAGACGTCACCGATTGAGCGCTTGGTGATGTTGCATATTGTGCTCGTTCTGAGGTTGCGGAGTCCCGGCTGCGAGCCTTGCCTCCGGACTTCCGGACTCTTTTGTGCTTTGCCTCGGATTGCAAACCAGGCCCTGTTTTCTCTGTTTTCTCTTCCCGAAGGGAGGGAGAGGTCTCATAGGTCATCTCTCAGTGGCCGTAGGCTACGTTCCGTGGTCACAGGCCATTTTGCCCATTTCGGAGCCCGGTTCCTGGTTTTCGGAGCCGTCAGGCCGTGTGCCTCGGTTCGGGACCGCCTAACTACCTCCGTTTGCTCCGGTTTTTGGCATGCATCTTATTTACTCCCTTTCAAGGGACACTGTGATCCGAGAGACCAACTTCGTGGTCAAACACCACTCCCGGTGCCTAACAGGCAGTTTTCGGGGCCTCGGACTGCGCGTCTCGGCCCCCGAACCTTCATTTTGCTTCGGTTTTCGTTCATTTTTGGCAGGGACCTCTGTTTCATCACCAGGAAGGCCGTAGAAGGGTGGGAGGCCAGTAATTGTTCCAGCAACCAGTTATATTTCCTTCATCGCCCTCCGACGCCCGTTTTTCACACTTCAAAGCCAATGTTGACCACCCTAGGGTCACTTTCTTCAACCCTAACCCCCATATTTGTGATATACACATCTGGGAGGCCACCAATATTTGGTGGCCGGCCAGTAATTGTTGTTGGACCTTTTGAACCCCTTTGAAAAATGGCTTTTTCTCTCTCCTGGTTTACAGTTGCCAATTTTTGACCACATACTTGTGTTGAGCACACATGGGAGGCCACCAATCTGTGGTGGCCGGCCACTAAATCACCTTGGCCCTTTTGACCCCTGGCTGGCCGACCATGGGGGGTGGCCGGCCGGCCACCTGCAGCTCCAATACCTGGCCGGCCTGAACCCCTGCAGTGTGTACATTGCAAAACTGACCTCTTTGACCCCCCAGCTTTTGTATCCGGAGGGCCAAATTTTGGGAGGGAAACTTGAATTCTTTTCCCCCCATTTTTTCCCCCCTTTTCTCCCCCTCTTTGCCTATATAAACCAGCCTCCCCAGCTGATTTAATGGTTAGAAAAAACCCCTTGGAGCTCCCATATACATATCTCCTCTCTCTCTCTCCCTTCAAGCTTCAAAACCTCCAAGATCCTACCCCCATTTCACACCACCACCTAGCACCACTCCACCACTCCATTCCAGCAGCTAGGAGGGGCTTTCTAGCAGCTAAGAGGCAGCATTTCTCAAGCCAAAAGGCAGCCAAGAGTTGGTCTTCAAGGGTAAGCACCATTTTCCCCTTTTCTAGCTCATTTTTGTACCATTTCTTAGCCCTCTTTGCTTGCTGTTTTGAGCTCCGACCAAAACTGAAAGTGACATTTTTTTAAGCTCTATTTCATCTTTCATTAAGGGTCTTACCCTGTTTGGGACCCCCATCTTGCACTTGCTTCATTACCCCTTTGTATGCCATAATCTTGCATAGTATTTTTGGCCTATGTGTAATCTGTTTTGGAGCATGATGTAAACTGTAGGTAGGCTTATTTTGAGCCCTTCTTCAACATTTAAGAAGGTCTCACCACTGTTTGGGACCTCAATGTGCCACTTGTCATTATCCCCCTCTTTGGTCCCCATTTTTGCATGATTTATTAGCCTATTGAGATTCTGTTTTTGGACCTTGGTACGAACTGAAAATGGCCTATTTTGACTCCCTATTCATGTTTTATTAAGGGTCTATGGCTGTTTGGGACATCCTTTTTATACTTCATGTTATAGCTCTCTTGGTGCCCTTATTTTACATAGCATTTTGAGTATACTTGTATCTGTTTTTGGGGTTTGTCATAAACTGTAATACATCATATTTTTGGCCCCTCTTCAATATTGTAGAAGGCCCCTTCCCTGTTTGGGCCAGCATTTGTGAGTTGCTTCATTACCCCTCTCTTGGCCCCCATTTTTGCATGCTAATTTAGTCCTATTTGTGCTCACTGTTTGGCCATGCTTCGAACTGTAAACATGCTTGTTTTGGGGCTTCCTTGCTTCTGTCTTTACACTTCATGTTCAAATAATGCATGCATTGCATAGCCATGGGTCATTCCATGAGCCAAATTTCATGTTTCGAGACTCGTTCCATGCATCGGGTGTCATTTTGCCATGATTCGGGACTGTTTTGCATCTCATTTTGCCTCTGAAAATTGCATGTTAGTATGCCATAATCCATGCTTTGCTATGTCATGTTAGACTGGCATTCGTGCCGTAGGTTCGGTCCTCGGTTTGCGTGCACGCGTGCACGCACTTCGAGTTGTCTCATTCTCATCTCATGGCCTCCTATGTGAGTGTGGCTGAGGTCCGCTTGTGTTGGTGTAAGTCCATTATGCATTGTGTATGCCATTTCATTTCATAGCATTGTGTATGCTAGGTTGCATGTTAGTGCATTGTGTATGCCATGTTACCTCGTGCATCGTGTATGCCATTTCATAGCATTGTGCATTTTAGGTTGTATCTTAGTTGCATTCATGCATGTCATGCATATTGCATTGTGTTTGGGATAGGAGTTAGCCCGAGCACGGGAAACGAGATATGTTTCGTACTCCGAGTGACGGAACGTGTCTCAATTCCCCAATCACCGACACTCCGGATCATCCATGATGGAGTTAGGTCTTGTTGTGTTTTCATGTGCATTCATCTCATATTGAGTTGTGCAATTCGGCTCCTCGGCCATCATACATCGATATGCGTGATTGGTGGCACGAGGATCGAGGCATGCATACATTTGTGAAAATACATTGTTATGCCCCTTTCCTGCTCTCTGTTGCAGCAAAATGAAGAATTAGCAACTTTTCGAAGTTTGGCACGCATTTCAAGAACAGGTGCAAATAGAGGCTAATTGGGGCATCGTCATGGATTTCCGCGCAAAGGCAACCCGAACATGCATCATCTATCATCCGGAGCAGAATCAAGGCAGTCCCTGGCTTGCATGCCAATTTATTTGTTTTCTTAGTTAATTTTGTAAATTAATTAGGGATTTGTACATATTTGGACTGTATTATTTGGACTGTACTATTTATTCGGACCCTCTGTGCGAGGGCATAATTGTAATAAGTGTGGGTGAGTGTGATGTATGTCTTCCAACCCCACGTCTTTCTTCCCTTTTATTTACCTGCTTATGATGGTTAGATTAGGGCATGTTTCAATTAGCATACAGTATGATAGCATGTTTGCATTCATTCATCTGTCTTGCACGCACCGGGCTCGGCGCATCATACTAACTGCATTTGTATTTCAATTCCAAATTGAATACATGTTAGCTGTAGCATTTCATATGCCATGTTTAGAATAGCCGAGCTTGCTATAGTTGCATTTTTGCATGTGTTGCATTAGGCATTTCAGCATATTTAGGATCATGCATGGATTTCTAATGAGCTTCTGTTTTGGCTGGGAGTACTCGGTGAGTTTTTATGCTTTAGCATCCTTGCATGCGTGTGAGTGACTGCCATGAATAGCATGCTTACCATGAGGCTAACTGCTTATGTGATATAATTGCCTGAATGCCTGTGGGTGAAGGTTGGATTATCTGAATTGGAATAATGCATTGACTGTGAGTTTTAAGCCCACTAGATAGTGGCAAAACCATGTTTTCTAAGCCCACCCGAGGGTGGCAAAATCTGCATTTTAAGCCTACCTGCGGGTAGCAAACCATCTTTCAAAAACAAACATGAAATGTGTTGTTCCAATTCAGGCAATCCAGTCTATACTTGTATGCTGTGCGCATCACATAGTAAATCTAGGCTAATAACCGGAATAAGAGCACACAATGTTTTCAAAACTTGATATCATGGTTAGTAGAGACCGATCTTTGATCGGGCGAGCGGGGGTGCTCACGAAGTGACCTTCCCCAATCGTACCCAAGTTCCCGAGCCGAGGCAACTTTGGTGATGACGGACACGTGGCCTTAGGCAAACGAGTCAGGGTTTCCTAAATTTCCCCATAAAAAATATTTAGGTGGCGACTCTGTATCTGGCAAAACAGTCCATGTTTGGCACTTCTTTCTAAAAATCTGTTTTCTCAAAACGATTTGCCGGATCTGGACTCTTTGGTTCAAGATTTAGAACCGTGACAATCGAGTCCTTGAACTGTAGTGAGCCCAAATGAACGGAACGGGACTTAACCCTCCCGGGGCGTTCGGGGATGTCTACACACTCTTGGTAATTCGACTCAGACTTCATTACACTTATCACTCAAGAAATTTGCTAGAAGATAGCTAAGTTTACTCCGTCCACGCGGGTCATATACCGATGATAAAAACCTATCCACCCGGTCTCCCAAGAAATGAAAACAATCCCCGCTCAAGGTACACGCAGTAACTCTCTGACGATAACAATCTATAACAACCCGATATGACGATAGCCAGTTCATACCCAAAATAACATCAAAGCTGGACATGTCAATCAACACAAATGAAAACGGAAGTCGACGACCAGAGACCTCTATATCACAGCCTTGACACCCCTGCTTTAAAATCATCTTACCACCAATAGGTGACTCTACACAAATAGAAGATACTAACCGAGCCAACTCCAACCCCAAAATCGATGCAAATGTAGATGAAATAAATGAATGGGATGCACCCGTATCAATCAATACATTAGTAACTGAATTGCAAAACAATAAGGTATCTCTCACTACTGAAAGCGTTGGTACAAGATCTGGAGCGGTAACAGCATATACGCGCCCTGTAGGCCTCTGATCTACCTGCTCGCCCCTCGGAGCATAAGCCTTATGCACTGACTGAGCCAAAGAGGCTCCCTGATTGGCCCTTGAGGCTTGTGCTGACTACGTTGGCTGGTGACTTTGTATCTGTCTCGAACCAGACGCACCAGGTGTGCCACCCAACTGTCGGCAAAATCTCTTCATGTGCCTCGCCTGCCCACACTGTTAACAAGTGAACGACTACCCTCTCCCCTGACTCTAGCTCTAAGAACGAGCCGAAGATGGTACAAATCGTTGCCCTCCTCCTCTCTGAAGACAAACTGGGGACTTATGGCCCAGCTGACCACATTTGTAACAAGTAACCTCTCTCTGACCACGTCTCCTAGAACTCGAACTCGGTATTGGAAAAGTGAACCTCAACTACGCTCCCTAGGATAACTGGGGGTTAGAACCTCTTTGCCTCTTGCTGTCCCCCTAATTATCCTGACTCCTCCTAGAGCCCCTCATTCTCTCTTCCTCCATCTGCATAATGGTCTCAAGATGGGCCGCCGCCTCCACAAGGCGCCCATAATCTCTAATCATGGGTCCGGCCACTCTAAACATGAGCCCGGTCCTCAATCTCCTCTTAAACTCCAAGCAATAGCGCTCCTCAATCACCACAAACTCAGGTGCAAACCTAGACAAGCTAGTGAAAGTGGCCTCAAACTCGGCTACTGGGGTGTTCAGCTACACCAACTTAGAGAACTGGTTTCTCAACTTCTCCCTAACTGTAGAAGGCAAAAACTTGTCCTGGAAGGCGTTGACGAATGCCTCCAAGTCACCCCAATGTGCACACACATATACTTCCACCACTGACCTACATCTCCTTTCAACTGGAAAGATGTCAAGGTCACCCTCAGCTGGTCGTCCTAGATGCCAAGCATCTCGAACGTCTTTACTATTTGCTTTAGTCACTCATCTGCCTTTAGTGACTTTTTGGGATCATCCAAAAAACTCATCCGGATTTGACCGAAAAAACTCTCTCTTTAGAAAAGACTACCCTGCCTCAGTTATTTGGGTCTGGACTTGATTCTCAGCCCTGAGAATATCCATGGATTCCCGCAATGCCCTGGCCATTTCACGGGCTAAGGCATCCATGGCCTGTTGACAAACCGGTTCAACCACATTGGCTTGACCAACTCCTTCTTCTTGTGCTGAAATTTCATCTAGTATTAGCATCTCCTGCTACCTAGGCATACCATGCTTACCACCATGACTACGTCCTGACATCCTAATGAAGGTAACAAAAGAGATTAGCACATTTACAAATGTACCAAAGCTGACTCACTTGCATACTAATGCGATGGACAACAGTAATTTACTCCACGTAAGCACGTATTCAAATAAACACATACGAATTTTATTTTCGGATAATAACCGTCCCGCGGCGTTGCTAGAGTTCTAGTTAGAAACAGCAGTGATCAATTGCCTTTCCAACAAGACTCCCAGAAATCCGTGGACTCGATCAACATCTTGGAAATTAAATCTCATATCCATATAATCACATAAACATGTTATCACATAACATCACTAGTATACAAACATTTCTGTAAAGCGAGACGAACCCATTGTGGTACTAACTACTTCCCATGTACCCAAAGTATTCAAACCTGGTACGCTCTGATATCAAGTTGTAATGTCCCAAAAATAATTACAATAATTCGACCCAATACAATATACATAAGACAACGTAATCAAAATAATAAACTTCTATTAACCTAAATCGTTGTACAAAAGTGACACATGTATATACATTCATAAATAGTTCATCATGAATCTACAACATGTGTTACAAGTGGTAAAGAGGAATGAAAGTTAAACAGATAATTATATGCCCTAAATGCTTACAACGTTCCAAGTCATTGCTTAGTCATAACAAAAGAGAGTCTAACTCTATACAGTTTAAACCCTTGGCTATACAAATAAGCACAAAAGTGAAGCCCGTGCTCCAAACTCCTTTCGAGCTAATGCCTTGGCGGAGGCATATCATCAACACCTGAAAATGGTTTTCCCAAATAGGGTGAGTCAAAGCCCAGTAGGAATAATCTAACATAGTAGATGGATCTTAACAAAAATTTAAGTATAATGTGCATTTATAATACCAGTAAGAAAACATTTATATTCTATATCATCACAAAGTATCACATTCATAACTCAGTCCCTTTTTCTTCTCATCAATTCAAGTTAAGTTGTTTCATCTCAATTTATGAGCCAATTTCATTACCTTTTAAACAACCCATCTGACATTACAACTCAATGGTTCCCAAATTAACATAATTATCACGCAAGCACTTCAATTTTCCATTTTACGAAAATTTCGTCCACGGGATCGACAGCCATGTATGCGCGCAGTTTTGGGACTTTCACCATGGACACACAGGCCAACTTAATTTCAATGGAGTCCATCCCCTATTTCTTCCCAAACAATCCTTCCAAACAATCATACATATAAAATGTATTTAAACATAGTCATATTCAATGACAACTAACAAGAGATTAGTTTCAATTCACCTAATCCTCATGCAATTTCTACAACAATCATAGCTATCCTCCACCGATAGCCCAATACAAATATTTCTAAACATATATTAAATCTCAAGACGGATAATTTATTCAAATTTAAAAAAATGTGAAATAATGCATATCCAACTCCACCGTTTACATCAACATTCATCCAATTTTCATATTTATGATACCAATTTCATTTACTTATACAAACTAAATACTTGAACCATTTTAGGTTAACTTCTCTCTTCTCCAAATACTAACCCAAATGCCAAAATCAACAATTGTGACCTAATACAACCTCATTTTCAAACCCCATGACTAATTATATCACATTCACTAGAAATCCCTCTTTTGATTTTCATCACAAACCCTAGGTTTGTCTAAAATACTCCCAAAACTCACCATTGTTACACAACAACCAATAACTAAGTTAAAAACCATAAAAAGGTGTAGAAAATCCCTACATCAAGCTTAGAAGACCAAAGGGACATTTGCAGAAACTTCAAAGATGCCAAAATCAAACTTTAATCATATCAAAATGTAGCCCTTGAGATGCTCTAACTTTTTAACAAAGACAAGTGGGTAAAGATATCACTAGAACTAGGTGAAAATGTAGAGAGAGAGAGAGAGAGAGAGAGAGTGTGTGTGTTTTAGAGAGAGAGACTCAAGATCTAGATTTTTGTAAAGTTTTAGAGAGAGAGAAAGGAATGAAAAAGTGAAGCAAAAAGTCATCTTCACAAACTGATATACATACAGTTCACTCGAGCGTAAGAGTTGACGCTCGAGCGCCAAACACATTGTTCTGCTCGAGCACAGAATACACACTTTTAGAAGTTTTGCAGACAAAGGATATCGCTCAAGCTCAAGATTGGACACTCGAGCGCCCACCCGCTTGAGCGTAGGAAACACCGCTCGAGCGTAGAATACACTCCTCCAATATTTTGCAGGTCTGCAAAAATATTGAGAGTTTGTGAAGCCCGCTCGAGCACAAGAAGTGCTGCTCGAGCGGAGGAGCAAAAATATGGGCAACAAAGGTTCGAAAATCAAGCAACCAACCTGTTCCAAATAAGACCGATACCATCCAATAACCAAATTTAAGAAAGAATAAGAGGGAAAAGACATGAACAACCATACAAGGCTATGAAACTCGACTCCAAAACACAAATGGGTCGGGTCTAAACCAGAAACACTATAGTTTTATTATGTGAAAATTTTGACCAAATTTCCCATTTGAGAAATGCTTATTTTTTATATATTTTTCATCGTATATTTTGTTTTGTCGTTGTTAGTTTTCTTTTATATAGTTGATATATTAATTTAATTATTATGATATTTGAAAACAATTATCTCTATATACAAATAAATAAATAAGACATAGTGTGTTTAATTATGTACAGCGCATAGATTAAATCAATTTTATTTTTTATTTTTTTGTCTATCTTATTGATGTCGTAATATTAATTTATATTTAATTTTTTATTTAACATGAAATTATTTATTACAAAACATTTATATTTAATTTAAATTTTATATACCTATATACAATATGTATGAATAATTCAAAAAGAATATTACATAAAAAAATAATACTCTACATAATTAATTTATGTATTTTCTTCTTAATTTAGTCACAACGTACTTATATTTAATTTTTTAAATAAATTTTGTATAATTCTATTCTACATTTTTTTTCAAATAAATATAAAATTAAAATTAAAATTAAATAATTGGAATCAATTTTAATTTTATATTACTAATTCTCTTTCTAAATTAACTAATATTTTCAATATCAAAATGAGTGTTTATTTTTCTATCTTATAATTTAATATATATCATATAAAATTATTATATGATAATTACACTTTTACAACATAATAGAACTAAAATTATCAAAATAAATAAATAATTTAATTAAATTTATTATATATAAGTATTCATGTAATACTTTTATGGAACGATAATATTAATATTATTAAAATAAATAATTAAAATTAAAATTTTATTTTAAATCAAAATTAATTTTATTCTTTTGTAACATGTATCATAATATAAAATATTATTACATTAATTAAAGTTAAATCCATTGTGATTTTATATCAAATATCATATTTTTATAAATGATTTACATACACGTGTAGCGTTCAATTAAATATTAATTGATTAAAATAATGAAATTCAATACTCTTTTCGTTAGATTTGTAGAAGATAAATTGATAAATATCAAATGATAAACATGCTAAAAAGTCGAAAGACAAAATTGACAAATGTCAAACGACAAAATAGATTAAAAAAATCAATAAGACAAAATATCACATCTAAACTTCAATAAGACAAAATATTACATCTAAACTATAATCATTTCATTTTTTCTTTCACAAAAGTTTAAAAAACCTAAAAAAATTTATCTCACATAAAACTTTTTAACCACAAATTAAAATAACTAAAAAAATTAAAAATTCAATCCAAATCCCAAAGGAACCCTTAACCCATCAATCTATAATCTCATTTTTTTTTTTTTTTTAATTAGAAATTTTGGATACACGTGTATAATTGCAACGTTGTCATGCTCTGCTCTCGGTCCGGCTGCTTTAACCTACGAATCTAGAACCATATTTTATTTCTTTTTTATTTTATTTTAATTAGTATATCAATCATGTTATACACGAAATAAAATAATATATATTAAAAATATGATAATTATATTTAATTTTTTTATATTTTGTCGCTTATAAATAATTTTTTTTATATAAGTTTAAAAATTTTGTTTTAAATGTTCCTTTACTATAACATATAGTATAAATAGATTAAAATTATTATATTGACAATTAATAATTAAAATTATGTTTTGTTATAAAAAAATATGACATAATTCTAATATTTCACTATTTTAGAATAAAGATATATGAATTTTAAAAAATTGTCATATTGGTTTTTGAAAAGGAAAATAATTAAAGAAATTTTTAAAACTTAATAAGTAAAAAAGAATCATCGTAATATGTAAAACTGCTAAAATCACGGTTAAACCAGCAAATTATTCAAACCAAAAATGATTTAGCTTAATTAGTTAGGTCAAAAGACCAATCAGCTTATACAAAAATTAATTAATTAAAATTTTTAAATTTTATTTTATTAAAATTTAAACTGTCACTAAATATGAAAATCAATTTATTAATTTAAATTTAAAATTGACACAATATATATTTAAAATTGTAATAATATATCCCATAATTTATAAGTTTTAAATAGAAATTTAAAATTATTATAATTATCTCATAATTTTTGTATTATGGAGCGGTAAGACTGACATTGAGATTATTAATATATCTACATATTTTATAAAAGAATACTTTTAAGGAGAGATATTATGAGAGTTTCTAAATCTCATACAAAATTATTTTTGAAATCAAAACCGCTATGTAAAATTGTAAAATAAAAATAAAATAGAAGCTAGTCAATAGGGATTTTCTTAATTGTTTAAAATTAAAAAAATCAAAAATATTAGCATGAGATATTGATCATAAGGGTTCTCACAAAAAATCTCCTTTTATTTATATAAATTGGAGCATAAGATTCACTCTATATAAGTGAAATAATTCACTTTTTCCTTCTTTTTTCGATGTGAGATTGTAAAATAAAAATTAAATAGAAGTTAACCAATAAAAATTTTCTTAATTGTTTAAAATTAAGAAAATTCAATAATTTATATAAATGAGAGTATAAAATTCACTTTATGTAAGTGAAACAATTCACTTTTTCTTTCTTTTTTTAATGTGATATTGTAAAATAAAAGTTAAATGGAAGCAAACCAATGATAATTTTCTTAATTGTTAAAATTAAGAAAATTTAATAATTTTAAAATGAGGATTTGGAGCAACTAGAAATCTTCTCTCTAGAACCCTTTTTTCCTTATAAAATATAAGTGAAATAACTTACTTTTTTCTTCTTTTCCCGATGTGGGATTGTGTAAAATAAAAGTTAACATGTTTGGGTGGGAAGTTTATTTCAAATCAAGCAATCTTAGTCATTTAATCTTTGATTAGATCAATCTTTAATTTATTTCGAATCAAACAAATCTAACTAATATATTTTAATAAAACCGCTAAAATCGCAATTAAATCAACAAATCAGTCAAACCGAAAAAGGTTCACCTATTGACTAGGTCAAAGGACCAATCAATTTATATAAAAAATAATTAATTAAAACTTTTAAATTTTATTTTAATTTTAAAATTTAAACTGTCTTGAACTGAAACATACACAACACTACAATATTAAATGGGAGTATAATATTTATATAGTGAAACAACTCATTTTTTTCCTCATTTTCCTGATGTGGGATTGTAAAAAAAAAGTTAATAATTGTTTGGATGGGAATTTCATTTCTAATCAAACAATCTCAGTCGTTCAATTTTTAATAAAGTCAATCTTAGTTCATTTCAAATCAAACAAATCTAGGCAATATATTTTGATAAAACAGCTAAAATCGCAGTTAAACAAATAAATCAGTCAAATCGAAAAGGATTCAGCCTAATCAGCTATGTCAAAAGACCAACCAATTTATAACAAAATTAATTAATTAAAACTTTTAAATTTTATCTTAAAATTTAAACTATCTTGAACTGAAATACACACAATACTATAATATTAAATGAGAGTATAAGATTCACTTTATATAAGTGAAATAACTCACTTTTTCTTTTTTTCTTTTTGTTCTCAATGTGGGATTGTAATTATTTTTAAGTTAAATATTATGAGAGTTTCAAAATTCCATATAAAATTATTTTTAAAATCAAAACCTCTATGTGAAATTGTAAAATAAAAGTTAAATGGAAGCTAGTAAATGGGGATTTTCTTAATTGTTTAAAATTAAGAAAATTAAAAAAAAAATTGGTATGAGATATTGATCATAGAGTTTCTGACTAGAAATCTCATTTTACTTATATAATTGGGAGTATAAGATTCACTTTATATAAGTGAAACAATTCATTTTTTCCTTCTTTTCCCGGTGTGGGATTATAAAATAAAAATTAAATGGAAGTTAACAAATGAAAATTTTCTTAATTGTTTAAAATTAAGAAAATTCAATAATTTATATAAATGGGAGCATAAGATTCACTTTATATAAGTGAAATAATTTTACTTTTTTTTTTTTCTTGGTATGAGATTGTAAAATAAAGGTATATGAAAGCTAGTTAATGGAAATTTTCTTAATTGTTTAAAATTAAGAAAATTTAACAATTTTAGAATGGAGGTTTGGAGCATCTAGAAGACTTCTCTCAAAATCTCCTTTATAAAATTTACTTTATATAAGTGAAACAATTCACTTTTTCTTTCTTTTCCAGTTTATTTCTAATCAAGCAATCTCAGTTCTTTAGTTTATTTCGAATCAAGCAAATCTAACCAATATATTTTGATAAAACCGCTAAAATCACAGTTAAACCAACAAATATTCAATCCAAAAATAATTTAGCTTAATCAGTTAGGTCAAAAGACCAACCAGCTTACACAAAAATTAATTAATTAAAACTTTTAAATTTTATTTTATAAAAATTTAAATTGTCAGTAAATATGGAAAACAATATATTAATTTAAATTTAAAATTGACACAATATAAATTTAAAATTATAATAATCTATCCCATGATTTATAAGTTTTAAATACAAATTTAAAATTATCATAATTATCTCATAATTTTTGTATTAAGGAGCAGTAAGAGTGAAGTTGAAATTATTAATATATCTATATATTTTACAAAAGCATATTTTTAATGAGAGATATTATGAGAGTTTCAAAATCTCATACAAAATTATTTTTAAAATCAAAACTTCTATATGGAATCATAAAATAAAAATTAAATGGAAACTAGCCAATAGAATTTTTTTAATTGTTTAAAATTAAGAAAATTAAAAAAATTAGTATAAGATATTGATCATAAAATTTCTCACTAAAAATCTCATTTTGCTTATATAAATAGGAGTATAAGATTCACTTTATGTAAGTAAAATAATTTATTTTTTCTTTTTCTTTCGATGTGAAATTATAAAATAACAAGTAAATAAAAATTAACCAATGAAAATTTTCTTAACTATTTAAAATTAAAAAAATTTAATAATTTTAAAATAAAGATTCGAAACTCCTAAAAAATTTCTTCTTAAAAATCCATTCTATAAGCTCATTTGGAAAGTAGGTTGGCTTTTTTACTTTTTAGTTTTTTTTGACTAGTTTAGCCTAGGGCTAAAAAGCCTGGTTTTGGAAGGACTTTTGATTTTTTTAAACTTTTAATTTTTTTATGAGAGAAAGAATATAATAATGATGAGTTAGATATGATATTTTGTTTTATTAAATTAAAAAATTTATTTTATTTTTTATAACTATTTTACCTAAAAAAAAACCCTCAAAACCAAGTTTCCAAACGGAGCCATACAGATTAGAAATTTTGGATCCGCGCGATACACGTGTATAATCGCAACGTTGTCATGCTCTCGGTCGAGCTCCTTTCACCTATCAATCTAGAACCTCATTTTATTTTAATTAGAAACTAGCGGTAGGTGATCTAAATAAGTATATTTTTTTATCTTTTTATAAAAAGATGTTCAGAAAAGTAAAGAAGTGATGTGATAAAAAAAGATAAAAAGATGAATTATTTTGTAGTAGCCAAACTTGGCCTATGTATAGCATGTAAAAAACATTAATAATATATTTTTATATAAAATAATATAAATAGTTAAATTTTTATAGGTAAATTATGAAAATAAAGAAGATTAAAATTTACAATTTAAATCCCATAATTTTATCATTATTTATTTATTATTTTTTAATTTATCAAAAATTAAATCATGTAACTTTAAACCTCCTTGGTTAGAATTGTAAATTTAAGTAAGTTTAACCCAAACAACTTAAGTCGAGTTTAAAATTTTTTAAAGATTGAACAATATAGTTTTTAATTAAATGAGAACCTATACAAAAAATCAAAAATTCAAATTAAATTTTGATGGACTTGAATAGAAACACCAAATAACTTGAGCAACCAAAACAAAATTATATATATAAATTATTTGCTAATTTATTTTTGAAACAATAAATAAAATTAATTAAAATTTAATATTAATGAACAAAAAAAAAGCAATATATTTACGATTTCCAATACAATTTTTCTTGAAAATATTTTAAAAAATACATCTTTTAGAAATGGATCATCAAATAAAGAGTTGTTTAGAAAGTGCCATATTAGCTCACTTTTTTTTATTTTTTTTATCTTTTTTGAGCTATATCACATCTATACTTTTCTACACAACTTTTCGTAAAAAGTAAAAAAGTGTACTTAATTATTTTTTTTGGTCACATCACATCTTTACTTTGTTATACATATTTTCATAAAAAGTAAAAAAGTATACTTAATTAGCACTTCCCAAACTACCACTAAGTTGATATGAAAAAAATTATTTTTTATAATGGCATAAATAATTTAAATATGATTTTTTAGAAATTCCTTTTAATTTAAAAATTACAATAAAATATTAAATAGAACAAAAACAAATTTCTTACAAATAAAAATATTTTGAATAAAAAAAAAGTAAGAAGAAAATTTAATATGATATTTTCATTTAATCTGAAAATAATTATAGATGAACAATAAAATATCACCTATAACCCTTTTTTTTTTAAATAAAAAAGTTTAGCGAACTATCACTTTTAATATGAAAAAAAAAATTTAAAATTTTCTTTCTAATTTATTTTAGCAAAAGTAACTTTTTAACCATTTGAGCCAAAGATATCTTTATTCTTTATTTAAATTCTTTAATTGACAATTGAGATAAATAATTTTAAAAAAAAATCTAACAAAATCCACCATTTTTGGTAAATACTAAAAAAGTTATGTTTTGTTCTTTTGTTAAAAAAAAAATTATACTAAAAAATATTATTGTTCAAGTCTTTATAGTTTAGAAGGATATAATTTTTTTTTTACAAAATCTAAAACAAAAAAAAAATAGCGATTAATAATTTGAACACGTGTATTTAAAACAAATTATATTTACACTAATAATATTATGACACATCATTATGACACATGTGAATATTGATTTCATTCTAATTGTAGTAATATAATTTGAAGAAGAATTTAAATTTGAAATTTTATTTTATAATTTAATAAATGATGCAAAATTTAAGGAGTAAATATTGATCTCAATCCAGTTATAGTAACATAATTTAAGTAAGAATCCAAATTTGAAATTTTCTTTTAAGAATATAAAATTAATTTATAGACCAATCAAATTGTAGCACGTATTAACAAAAAAATTAAACAAAATAAAAAAATGAGAAAAAAGAATTATAACCTTCAACCTTAATGAAATGATAATATTTTGCAATTACAATATTATATAGATATATAGATAAATCATGGAATAGATCATTATTTAAAACTTATATATTATGGGATAAATCATTATAATTTTAAATTTAAATTAATGAAATGCTTTCCATATTTAGTGCCCATCAAATTTAAATTTTGAAATTGATTAGCATACTTTCTATTTTTTATTTTATATATTTGATATACTTTTCATTTAAAAGTCATAAATCAAGAGATATTAATTAATTAATTAATAATTAATTAATTTATTATTATTATTATTATTATTATTATTATTACATGAATGAGCACTACAACATATGAGAGTTTTAGAGGCCAAATTTTTTGGTCTCTAAAAGTGAAAATTTGTTGTAAAAAATATTTAGGAACCAATTTTTATCGTCGTGAGGATAGTCACTAAAAGGTCGTCCTGAAAGTAAAAAATAAGACATTTAGCGACAAAATTTTGAAAATGTCACTAATAAATATACTTTTAGGGACAAAATAATTTGATCTAAAAATAGTTTCTTTTTTGAGACAAGAAATTTGGTCCTAAAAAGATAATAATTCATCACTAATATCCAATTTTCGTTGCTAAAAATATAATAACGATACTTTTCGCAACAAAAATATTTGGTCCCTAAAAAATAATTTTGTTCCTAAATTTTGGTATCTAAAACATTAATTATTTTTTTTATTTTTTTATTTTTTTTGTAGTGGAGAGCTATAGAGGATTTTTTTTAATTATTTAAAATCAAAAAATTAGAAATTTTAGTTTGAGATATTGGAGCTCTCATAAGATTTGTAATTTCCCTTTTACTTATATAATAGATAGACAGATAGATAGATTTACGAAGAATTTATATTTGTTTTAGATATTTTTTTAATATGCAAATTACTTCTTTTTTTTAATTTTTTATGAAAATAATTTAAAAATCTCATCACTAACCATAATGTATGAACGAAGTTGAAAAGGGTGTAGCAGTAGGTATGAGAGAAGTCAAAAAAACTTGTGGGTTGTAAGAAGTCAATAAATGCTGAGGTTTTTTTTTTTATAAAAAAAATAGAAAATTAAGATTGAGATATTGGAATTTTCACAAGACTTGTAGGTTAGAAACTCCATTTTCCTTATATAATATACTAGCATATCACCCGTGCAATGCACGGATTGTGTTTACAATTATTTATATATGTGAATTGTGATTTTTAAATGTTTTCTTCTTTTTTGTTTTAAATGTCTTCTTTTTTTCCTTTTTTATATTATATTAAAGTTTAATATTTTGATAATAATCATATGTGTTGGATTTTTCAAGGAATTAAATGTCTTTTTTTTATTATATTATATTAAAGTTTAATATTTTGATAATAATCATATGTATTGGACTTTTCAAGAAATTTTTTTTATGCTTGTTCTTAATGCATTAAAGTGTTATTATGAGAGATAATAATCATATGTGTTGGGACTTTTCAAGGAATTCATATGTATTAGATTTCAAAGAATTTTTTTTATGCTTTTTCTTAATGCATTAAAGTGTTATTATGAGGGTAAGACTTGGGAGTTATGAGAAATTAATAAATGCTAAAAAAAAAATTTTAAATCAAAAAATCAAGAAATTTAGATTGGGAGATTGGAGCTCCCACAAGGCTTGGGGTTAAAGACTCCATTTTACTTAATATATAGTATAGATAGATATATATATATATATATAGATTTTGGATCCGCGCGATACACCCGTATAATTGTTTAATATTATGGGAATTGGGAACAATATGCAAGTAAGAGAAGACGGAAAAAATAATCAACTTATGAGAAGTGTAAGTGATATTTCTACCCTTATAATCTTTTATTTGTATCTCATCATGGACATACTTACACTCTCATTTGTTACTAATTTTTTTCCCTTCTCTAATCTGGATGTAGTTCCTCCTTAATAATACACATGTAGTCTGCATCTGTAGCTTGATACCCTATCTGTACCTAAAAATTTCTCTATATATGTAGAGATAGGTATCGTTTGGCATGAAAGTTGGTTATTGGGCTAAATTAGTCACAAAAAGACAAAATAGATTAAGAATTAATAAAACAAAATATCACATTCAAATCATAATTATTTCACTTTTTTTCTCACAAAAATAAAAATAAAAAAACTAAAAAAAACCAATCCAAAATAACTTTTTAGCCAGGGTTAAAATAACCAAAAAATCGAAAAGTCAACCTAACTTCCCAACCGAAGCATAATGGGTACAAATAATTGGAGAGAGAGAGAGAGAGAGAGAGAGAGAGAATATGTCAATAATTGTGTATATTTAAGGGACCTATTAAAGTTTGTTAAATAATTTTTAAATAAAAATTTTAAATTTATAATATTATTGATAATGCACTTTCATGAGTTTTGTCAGAAAATATATGCAAAATTAATTTGACTATAATAAAATTTTTACATTTATTATAACGTGTCACATAATTAATCAAAACTATTTTGAGAATTGAAATTATTAAGGTTATAAAAATTTTAGGTTTGATTACCTTTGAGGACGATGTTTATGATTTAAATTTATAATTTTTTTATGTATCAATATAAATAACTCTTACGATCTTATTGATATAAGAATAAATCCTATATTTGAGTCAACTCATTTTAAGTACTTTTTTGTATAGAAAAATACTTAAATTTTGTTATATAAAAATACTAGTATATGCCCGTGCCTTTAATTAATAATGAGATATAAAATTATTAAATTAAAATGTAACTTAATAAATTTGTTGCTAAAAATTTGAGGTGAAAATATAAATACAGGTCCGATTAGTTCTTTGGAAATAAAAATATGTTATCTTTGTCACTGAGGTGGGCTTTTTCAGTCTTTAAACAAATCACACAATCCCCATTATCTCTCTTATCCATCTTTGTGAAAAGATTACATTTTAATAGTAAAACTAAACTATTTTTTTTGTTAACAGAACCCAATTTAAACCAAATTTAAATTTGGTCACCAAAGAAAAAGACAATTTCCAAAAAAAATCTTCCAATTATATTTTAATCTCATCATTAAACATAAATATTTCTTATGATGTTTCGTCTCTTAATAATCAACCAACTTCAAATTTTTTTTATTTATTTAAATTTTGAATTCAACTTTGTAAACTAAAAAAAATTCCCACAAACATTTTTTAACATGACTATAATCAAACCTAGCAACACCAGGCAGCGCGCGCGCACACACACACACACACAAAAAAAAAGAGACCAATTTCACATGCCCTTTGCCTCAAAATCCATCTTTCCTATTATTTATTTATTTTACTTTTCCTATACTAACAACAAAAACCCATAAATCTAGGGCATACTCTTCACTTTTAGGAGTATAAAACACATCAACACATAAATCTAGAGCATGCCCCGGTTATAGAAAAAATAAATAAATAAAAATAATGTTTGGTTTTTTACTCCTCTTCCTTTCTCTCTCTACCTCTCTCTCCTAAGCCCTCTAATTCCAAACTCTTCTACAATTTCTTCCAAAACCATAGTACGTCTCATAGACAACAACCCAAGATCAAAAACTCTCACTACCGATCAAAATCCGAAATCACCCTCTCCGTACAGTTACACCACCTTCTTCGAAACCACCCTCACTATTATTCTAGAACGCCTCTTCCATGCCACCTCCAACGCGGCGCCGTAGGGCCAAAACCTTATTCGCGGTTATCTACAGCAACACTAGCACCGCCCACGACTTCAGCAGATATTGTACGACGACGGTTCATTTAGATCTAATGTTTCCCATGTCGAAAATGTTACACTCACACCAACCCGATCTTCGATCTGACCAAATTGACTCGCCGGGCAGCAACAACTATTAGATGTGTCTATACCAAGTATTATACAGCAATGAATCGTTCACGGTGGGTGATTTCTCAACCAAAATGTTGACATTTCGAAGAACCAGAGTCTCCAACTGTAAGGTCCCGGTGTTCCACATTAGGAATAGAGGGGGAGTTCTCAGGCTATAAAAGTAAAAACTTGGACCCTTACATAGTATCGAGGCCTTTTCCTAGGTGGTGAAATCCCTGGCAGAACTCTCCAGTTAAGCGTGCTTAGGCTGGAGTAGTTTTGGAATGGGTGACCCATTGTGAAGAACAAATCCATGCGAGCGTGGCCCAAAGCGGACAATATCGATGACATGTTGTCACGACCTAAACCCACCCTTATAGGTTTAGTGACGTAATCGGCTAGTAATCCTTGGATTACTGAAGGTCTCTTAACATGATAGCATATAAATAGGGGTTGCGGAAGCAAATACATGAAATATACAAAGTCCAACAAGCTGTAAAGACATACATGAGACTGATAGTTTTAAACTTCCATGACCAAACGTGTGATCAAACAAAATACAATAATTAAGTCACTTCATGTATGCATAACATAAAACTTGTTCGAAAATCAAAAGAAACAAAAACTTATACATTCTCAAAACACAGCCTCGGGGCTGGACTCAAACAGAACCTCCTCGGGAGGCACGAAGGTTGGCTGACAAAACTAAAACTCCAGGTCCTCAACTCTGAGCCTGGTCACGTGCTTGATCACCTACATACATAATATAAATAATGAGCGAAAGCCTAGTGAATAATAACAGAGTAAAGGATTTAATGAATGATGTCCACAATTAAATCCGTACATAAAACCAATTCATATTCGCGTTCTCATTCAATGCGTATACAAAATTCAAGAATCATGTTTGATCATTCATAGTTCATCCGTTAGCGCTAACAGATCATACACAGAACATCGTAGATCATGCTTGTCAGTTCCATAGAGGAACCTCCGGCCGGGTACGGATAACTTGCCAGTTCCATAAAGGAACCTCCGGACTGCGTATGCAAAACTTGTCAGTTTCATAAAGGAACCTCCAGCCAGGTACAGATAACTTGCAAGTTCTATTAAGGAACCTCCAGTCCGAGTACAGATAGCATACTTCAATCATAGTGTGACTGTCATAAACATTTGCCATAGGCGGACAATCATTCATAGTTTAAACACATAGCATTCATGGTATAGATCTTAGTCCATATACAGAAAATAAGTTAATTTGAATATAACTTACTAAGTTATTACTCACAGATAACCGGTGGCTCTAAATGGGCGAGTAGAGTAGGCAATTCACTTAACTTGAGGTGCGTGATCTACATTAACATAATAGATGCATACATTGGAACACACGCTCGGATTGTACATAACTTATTTCATTTGTCCTTAGTGTGTTTCTAGCATTTATCCTTATTATAGTGTCTTAATCTTGGCCTAGGAATGCCTAGGATGGAACGAGGATGCAAAAATGTACTTGAAAACATTTTTCAAAACTTATTGAAAATAGGATCCACGCTCGAGCATGGCTTCCCTCGCTCGAGCGGACATGCAAAATGTGAGGGTCCACTCGAGCGCAACTTCCTTTGCTCGAGCGGTCTGCAAACTTTGAAAAAGTACTGATTGCTTGTTTTTCCTGCTCGACGTTCGCTCGAGCGTGAGAGACATGCCTTCGCTCGAGCGCAACTTTTGTCGCTCGAGCGTATTGCAAAGCATAAGAACTTCTTGGAGCATGCATTTCATGCTCAAGCCAGCCTTTAGTCGCTCGAGTGGAAGTGCGAGACACAGAGTGGTTGCTCGAGCGTGGAATCCGTCGCTCGAGCGTGGAAGTAGAATTCTGGAATTTTCAAAATTGCTTCCAAGCTTCAAATCTTGATTTCAACATTTCAAAACTCATCATTTGGGCCAAAAACTTGAGGAAACATTGAGAAACTCATAAAACATCATGAATTAAGGATCATTTTAAGAAATCATGACATAATAGCTTGCCAATTGTGCAAAAATTCCACTTAAAATTTATGAATATTCCATGAATATGACATGCATGACTTTGTGTTTTCAGTTTGTTTAAATATTCTATTTGTATTTTCAATTAAAAAAGAGTTTAAATATTCTGTTGAAAAAAGTTTTCAACTTGAATATCTTTTTTGAATTGAAAAAAAATAAATATATTATTCATCTATATTTTTTTATTTTTAAATCTATCTCTAAAAATAATAAATAGAAAATATGATATATGCTGGTTGGTTTTTGTTTTAAAAAACAGATATAGATGTAACAATACAAAAACATACAATCTTTACTACTGCTCTGTTCTTGATTTTGGTGGTTTGAATTATTTTTGGATTTTAAGAACTACATATTGTAATACTTTATGTAGATGAGGCATGCTGTGATTGTAGTATGTGGATGAGGCATGCAGTGATTGTGATATTCTAAAGTTTCAAACTTTCTAGCTTTAGATGAGGCATGCAGTGATTGTAATATTTTTTTAAGTCATTAACTGTAATACTTTCTTCTTCTTTTTTTTGAGGAAGTGCACAAGTTGAATTATGTTAAAAATTTATAAAATTTTAAACCGCCAAACCGATGTGCATCCATCCGCCAAACCGTCAATCCACTCAATCCATATCCGCCGGATTGGCGGACGAATGCGGATTGATTTTCTCCAATCCGCCAATCTGGCAGACGGATGGCGAATTGAAGGTTTCGTGACCGCAACCGACCCGCGCCCACCCCTAATTGTAAGGTCTCAATGTCCCACATCGGGAATGGAGGGGGAGTTCCTGGGCTATAAAAGTAAAAACCTGGACCCCTATATAGCATCGAGGTCTTTTCTTGGGTAGTGAAATTCTTAGCAAAACTCTCCAATTAAGCCTGCTTAGGCTGCAGTAGTTCTGGGATGGGTGACCCATTGGGAAGAACAAATCCGTGCGGGCGTGGCCCAAAGCGAACAATATCGATGACATGTGAAGAGTTGGGGCGTTACACCAACGTTGCTCTTAGATGCAGTCACAACAACGAAGGCTTGTTCGTCGACACCGTCGGGTTATTGGGTTTGGGCCGGGAGAAGTGAGGCTGAGAGACAAAAGAGAGAGTGTTTAGTGAGGCTAGAAATTGGAAAGTGAGGTTGAGAGCCTTAAGAGAGATATGAGAGTTTAGAGAGAGGGTGAGAAGAGCATGAGTAAGTGAATGTGTGTTTTGAAATTTAAAATCTGAAAAGTGAGGTTGAGAGAAAGAGAGATAAGAGAGTATAGAGAGAGAATGAAGTGAGACGTGAGAGAGAAAGAAGTGTGGGTGGGTGCAAAGTTTTAAATGGTGATGTTAGATGTGAAGATGTTGCTGTGCATAAAGCATAGCAGCAACTGCTACACATGGTACGGTGCCGTTTTGTTTTGTTTTTTTTTTTTTTTGGCTCCTTGTTGTTGAATGGTATTGGCTTTTAAAAATATTTCTTGTAGCAAAATGTTTCATTAATTTTCTTATTAGTTTCATTTATTTAAAGAAAAAACCTTTGACCAAAATATTACTGATTTTCTTATTGGTTATTAAAAAATATTATTCTTACAACCCATCTCTGAGTATTTGTTCAAAATCAAATAATGTTAGAAAATTTAAAATTTTTAATGCATATTCAAAAATATATATATAAATTATATTAAAAATGCAAACATGTATATAAATATATAAAAGTGTGTAAGAATATGTAAAATGTGTATTAAAATTTTAATTTTTGAACATTATTTAATTTTTAACAATTCGTAACCTAATTTTTTTAAATACAACCAATAAGGAAATCAATAATAATTTGGTTAAAGTTTTTTGGGGGAATTATTTTTTTTTTTAAAATCCTAGGATTTGACCCACATAACAAAACCCTAATATTTTGATTTTTTTTCAATTTAAACTTTTTATCTATTTATATTAAGTAAAACTAAAGAAAAAATAGTATTTTAGCCATTAAACTTAACAAAAAAATTGATATTTTAAACATTTTATGTATGCTTACATTAAGTTTAATGGCTAAAATATACTTTTTATGTCGGTTTTATTTAATAAAAATAGAAAAATAATTTAGATTAAAAAAAATAAGGGTTTGAATTAAAAAAATTAAAACCAGAAGATTTATTTTATTATCATGGTCAAATTTTGAGATTTTTTTTTTTTGGTTGTGATTTGTCTAATTTTTTTTTTTTTTAAACTGCAGCCAACCTTTGTCCCAAGAAATACTTTTAAAAGTTCAATATCATTTTATACACAAAAAAAAAAAAAAAAAAGATAAAAAAAAAAAAAACAAAACAAAACCAAAAAAAAAAAAAATTAAAAAACAAACCAAAGACTCATTCCCAAAGAAGACAAGCATTAGAGAAAGTAGTGCACTACACTTGAAATTTGGGAAAAAACTCAAAAAAAGAGGGAGGGTGGGTGGGTTGGTGGGTGAATAAGTGAAAAGGCTCAAAAAAATGAGAAAAAGAGAGATATATTTTGGGAGGAAAAACAAAAGTGAAAAAATTATCTTGACCCTTAAATTGTTAGATAAAATAATCTGAACCGTTGATTGAGACATTTTCAAAAATCGTCCTGCCATATTATATAGATTATAGTATATCATAATCAAATATCACTTCAAATAATTAAATACCCGATATACCACTTTAGATATGACCAAAAATATAAAAAACTAGTAAAGATTTTTTCGATTAATAACCAAAATAATACACAATAAGTTATAACTAAATCATAATTTATATATTATATAATTTTTAGTTGTTTTTATTTTTTTCAGAATAAAATATTTCGATATAAGTGCAATTCATATTTTTTGACAAATTTAATTAACATAAATGAAGATTTTTTTTTTTTTCAAATTGAGAATACATTTTTTTTTTTAAACTTTGAAAGAAATTATTTTTATAAGTTTATTTTACATAAGATCTGACAAAAATTTTTATCAATCATTAATAATTTTATTTATATTTAATTTTTAATTGTTGAAATTTTTTACACAAAGTATTAAGATTCATAATTAATTTTTTATTTTAAAAATATACTTTCGACTTCGTACATAGGACGGAAACGTTGTCATCCTGTCGGTGCAGCTGCTTAAACCTATTAATCTAGAACCTCATCTTATTTCTTCTTTATTTTATTTTAATTTGGATCCACGCATCCCGCGCGATACACGCGTATAATTTATATAATATGGCTGGACGATTTTTAAAAATATTTCAAAATATATTAAGAATACATTTTGAATCAATAGATTATTTTATCTAATAATTTACGGTGGTACTATACGTATCAATTAATATACATATTAATGTACCAACTAATGTTATATTATTATTATTGACCTCACTTATTATACAAATTATAAATACCTAAAACCTCTGAAATTATGACACATCATCTATTAGTATACTAATTAATACAATAATTGATACATATAATATTATTCAATAATTTAAGGGTCAAGATGATTTTTTTACTTTTATTTTCCCTCCAAAATATATCTCTCTTTCTCTCATTTTTTAAGTCTTTTCACCTATCCACCCATTCATTCTCTCTTTTTTTTTTGAGTCTTTTCTCAAATTTCAAGTGTAGTGCACTACTTTCTCCAATACGGAGTCTTCTGGGAAGAAAATAAAAAAGTCAACTTTTAACTTTTTACCCATTTTGGGTCACATCACCCCTCATGTTTTTTACCCATAACAAGACAAAATAGACTAAAAAAGTCAAAAAATTAACTTTTTACTAATTTCTCAAAACACTCCGCAATAATGAGTCTTTGGTTTGTTTTTTTATTTTTATTTTTTTGTGTATATAAAGATATAATGAGTCTTTGGTTTGTTTTTTTATTTATTTTTATTTTTTGTGTATATAAAGATATTGAATTTTTAAAAATATCTCTTGGGACAAAGTTTGACTGCAGTTTACAAAAAAAAAAAAAAAAAAATTTCTATATAATCTGACAAGACGATTTTTGAAAATGTCTAAAAATGTATTAGAGATACATTTTGAATCAACAGTTCATATTATTTCATCTAATAATTTAAGGGTCAAGATAATTTCTGAACTTTTTTGTTTTTGTCCCGAAATATATCTCTCTTTTTCTCCTTTTTTTTTTTTTGAGTCTGTTCACCTATCCACCCACCCACCCTCCCTCCCTTTTTTTTTTGTTTTTTTGAGTATTTTCCCAAATTTCAAGTGTAGTGCACTACTTTCTCCAATATAATAATGAGTCTTTGGTTTGTTTTTAATTTTAATTTTTTTTGTTTTTGTTTTTGTTTATGTGTATAAAATGGTATAAGACTTTTAAAAGTATTTCTTGAGACAAAGTTTGACTGCATTTTAAAAAATAAATTAAAAAACTTAGACAAATCTCAATGACAAAAAAAAAAAAATCTTAAAGTTTGACCATGGTAATAAAATAAATCTTGTGGTTTTAATTTTTTTAATCTAAATTATTTGTCTATTTTTATTAAATAAAATTGACATAAAAAGTTTAGTTTAGCTATTAAACTTAATGTCGATATACATAAAATGTTCAAAATATCATTTTTTTTAATGGAGTTTAATGGTTAAAATACCATTTTTTTTCGTTAGTTTTACTTAATATAAATAGATAAACAGTTTAGATTGAAAACAAATCAAAATATTATGGTTTAAATTGACAAAATTAAAATGTAAGGACTTATTTTGTTATAAGGGTCAAAAACTAGGAGTTTTTTTTTTTTTTTTTTTTAAATTTTCCCAAAAAACTTTAACCAAATTATTATTAATTTTCTTTTGGTTGTATTTAAAAAAACTAGGCTACAAATTGTTAAAAATTAAAATTTTAATACACATTTTACATATTCTTACCCACTTTATGTTTACATTTTTAATATAATTTATATATAAATATTTTCAAATATGTATTAAAAAATTAAAATTTTCTAACATTATTTGATTTTGAACAAATACTCAGAGATGGGTTGTAAGCATAATAGTTTTTAATAACCAATAAGAAAATCAATAATATTTTGGTCAAATGTTTTTTCTTTAAATAAATGAAACCAATAAGAAAATTAATGGAATATTTTTCCACAAGGAATATTTTTAAAGAGTAATGCTAGAAATTCCAAAAATTCTACCAAAGTTTTTATCAAATGTCTCACATGGGTGTGGGACCCATATAATGTGGGTCCCATGTGGGTCCTACACCCATGTGAGATATTTGGAAGAACTTTTGGTAGAATTTTTGGGATTTCTAACATTTTTTATTTTTAAAAGCCAATACCATTGAATAACAATGAGCCCAAAAAAAAAAACAAAAAACAAAACAAAACAAAACAAAGAAACAAAACGATACTATACCATGTGCAGCAGTTGCTGTTGTGCTTTATGCACAACAACATCTTCACATCTAACATCACCATCTATAATTTTGCACCCACCCACCCACCCTCTATCTCTCTCACGTCTCACCTCATTCTCTCTCTACACTCTCCTATCTCTCATTCTCTCAGCCTCACTTTCCAGATTTTAAATTTCAAAACACACATTCATTCCATTTCTCCCCCTATGCTCTTTTCACTCTCTCTCTAAACTCTCATATATCTCTTAAGGCTCTCAACCTCATTTCCCAATTTCCAGCCTCACTAAACACTCTATCTTTTGTCTTTTAGCCTTACTTCCTCCGGCTCAAACCCAACAACCCGAAGGCAAACAAGCCTTCGTTGTTGTGACCGCATTCGAGAGCAACATTGGGGACTCTAGTCCTCCGAAATGTCAACATTTTGGTTGAGAAATTGCCCACCATAAACGAATAATACCTAGTAGAGACACATCTGACAGTTGTTGCAGCTCGACGAGTCAATTTGGTAAGATCAAAGATTGGGTCGGTCTGAGTGTAGCATTTTCAGCATGGGGAGCACTGGATCCAAATGAACCGGCACTGTATGATACCTGTGACGCCCCGAATTAACAAGGTCCAACTTATGTGAATAAACCACCCAACGATGAACAATAGATAACAACTCTCAAGCAAATGAATATTGTATAGTTGCATAATACATGTGTTTTATCCAATTTTATACATTCCAAGATACAACATCTAGGTCGAATGGATGCTTTAAAACTAAAACATACACATATGTTATAAAATCAAATTAGATGCCCTGAGGCTTAAATCATACACAAGGGTACAACCCTTACAAGAAATGGCATACGGCCAATAAATAACATAAATGGCCGTTGGCCTACAAATAATAGAACCACCCTACACGGTTCCAAATACAGCTTCACGTCACAATCCACATCCACACATGTACACTTGAAAAACATTTCAACTACGTAGGGTGAACATAAAGCCCAGTAGAGAATATTTTAAAAACTAAACATGTTTCACTAGCATAAATGATTACAATATGCCCGAATGCATTTTCAAATCCATTTGATTACTCAACAAAATTCTTTCTTTCCAATTACCAAAACCTTACGTTTAATCCAAATGTTTTCCGAGTTCAAAACATTTTGTTTGATATAAAATTCCTTTCCAAAAACCAATCCAAGTATCTCAATACCAACCAACAAATACATTGCTAAATCAAATGCGCATACATCGCTAAAACCTTTTTTCCAAAACATTCTTTCAAGCCAAAACAATAATAAATAAAATGGGTAAATCTCAGGGCTAGTGTTCATACGAGTAATTATACAAGTTACAAGGTCATTTTTACCGGTGCTAACCGGAAGACTTGACACCTACCGCGCGGGTTTAGGTCTTTCACCATGGATATAGAGGCCAACTTAATTCTGCTTTAACACCCTCTCGTAGCTTTACCATTTTATTTGCCTTTTTCCAATAGCACAATACATGTGATTCAAAATATTGTTTTTTCAAAACAATGCAAATGTTTTAAAACTTAACACAAGAATTTCCAAAACCTCTTTCCCAACATACGGTTTTAAATTCCAAAAATCTATTACATGCTCTATGATATGAATGCTTTCAAATTGCCTAATCCACATGCAATTTCTAACACACGACAATGCTATCCTCCACCGATAGCCAAAACAGTTATCTCTAATGCAATAATCAAAAGATATCAATATAGATATATTTTCCAAAAGAGTAACAACAACCATTTTCAAAATCCCACAACCATTTTCTTCCCATCTCTTACAAAACCAGCATCATTTTTCATTGTTTTCCAACATAAACTAAAACCCATAGTTTTAAAACAAAACCTCATTTTCTTTCAAAATCACTTTGAGTAAAGGAAAGCCACCATGTCAACATATCTTTATCAATACAAAATCATAACCTTGTTCAAGAACTCATTTGAAAAATCTCTTTTTTTTTTTTTTATGACAAATCCAAACCCCCAAATTTAACCCAAAACACCCAAACCCATAGATCTTTTGAAATAACAAATAACAATGGTAAAAATCATGCCAAATGATTACTAAGTATACATAACAACTTGAAGAAAACAAAAGTCGAAGAAACTGCGAAACTCTTGGATCAAAAGAAAGCCCTTGATGAGATCTCCAATCTTTCTCAACGGACCAAGGTGAAAAGATGCCTCTACACGAGTAAAGCTAGAGATCAAAGTGGGAAAATGTCAGTTTCTAAGAGAGAGAAAGAGATTCACTGTGTAAAGAAGAAAGAGGGAAAGAAAAAGGAAAAAGTGAATGAGAAAAGTGTGTTTGGAACCTATTTATATTGGTAGAATAATAACCCTAAAGTCAAAGAAAAGAATAAGTCAAACCTCCAAAAGTAGAGCCCCAAAACCGAACCAAAAATCTGGAAATTTACTCACAGGGGTCAACCCTTCCGACAGAGGTGTCGACCCTTAGGAAGAAAAACTGAGACACTAATGTGTGCAAAGGACAAGGGTTGACCTTTAGAACCAGTGGTGTCGACCCCAAAAACTAGCAGAGACACTAAGAGTAAGGCAACAAAGTGGTGTCGACCCCTAAAAAGGCAAGTGTCAACCCCAGAACAAATTTTCCAAATTTCCAAAGAATTTTTCAACGTAAACAAGTGTGAACGAACAATCCTAACAAGTTTAAATCGAATTGTACTCCTCCAAAACCAAAATACAACAACTCCAAAGACTCCCAAAATGAACATAAAGGAATTAAATACACTCTCTAATAGTTTAAAGAACACAAGTGCTATAACCTCCCCACCTTAGGAAATTTTGTCTCCGAAATTTGAGAAACACCAACACCAAAAAGGCCACCCAATCTATAAACGAAGCATAACGCTAACCTAAGCTTAGATCTATCTGGGGATACGTCTCGGTCCAATACCTCGAGGTCCTGAAGACACCTAAACACTAAGAATGGTAAGAAAACTTCACTGATGACCCTTTGATCCACATAGCTCGCTATGGTCTACGAGACAAGAAATAATAACCACCACAACAACAATGACAACAAGAACTCCTCGGACTCAAAGACGTGATCTACGCCTCAACCACCGACAATACTCAAATTGCTACCGAATGCTTAACGCTCAGACACGAAAAATAAGAAAGCTACTCACAAATAAAGCTCCTAATCAACTCTCTTGTGGCCCGAGAACATAAAACCAAACATGATTAATCCAAACAACATTATGGCACATCAATGCCCTACAATTCCAAGCCCGTGCAAAACAAACACATACCACATAGCTAGCAACTCAGGCTAGATCAAACAAGTCTCCCACATATAAGATAAAACACAACCCATTTAGATTAAAGAAAATCCCTTGTTCTTCCCATTTGTTTCAAAACACTTTGCTTTCCCAAAAGATGTTCAAACTTGCACCGTCACAACCCAAACACATTTTCAACCGTTCACAACAAAATCCTGAAGATTTCAAAACCGTCTTTCTGAAACCATAGATGTTTATAACATAAAACCATTTTCATTTTTATTTTTTATTTTTTTGGTTCAGCTTTTTATTAAACCAAAAACTTACATTTCTAACCAAAACCAATTTAGTTCAAAAGATCATCCAAGGCCACAACATCAAAAGAAGATTTTTTTTCCCCCCCTCTCAAAATCATTCATTTTCATTCCTTTGGTGACTCACAACATAGTCACCCAATAAAATCTATCACACCCATGGCTACGCCACAAAATCAACACCAATTTCCATCATAAATCCCTAGAAAATTTTCGAAATGCCAACAACATAATATAACACGAGTAAGGAAATTTCACACCCACCAATCACACAATGGTGCAAAAGTGCTCACATGACCAAAGTTCCCAACCGTAACCCCAAACCGGTTACCATAAACTCAAAACAACATCCTAACTGTCCATACAGGACTTACATGCCACACCAAGACACCATTCAATTACACATCCCTCAATTCCAACCTATTTCCAAGATGCCTATATGCCAACTAACCCAAACACTAACCGATCAATTATCCAACACCACTATCCCGCATTAGTCTCCACACACTGACATATCACTTAACTTCACATAACCTAACATTAACACCAACACCTTGCCCAACCTCACTAACTCCGAAATGGAGTTCCATACATAACCTCACATATGCGTTGAATCCTTTCGGATTCCTCAAAGTTAACCTACAGTACTTTGCTTCTCAATTCACCCATCACACGTATACCTACGTGGCATGCACATCCTCATTTCACATTTGAGTCCGAAATGGACTTCTCAAGTTAAAATACAACACACCCCCTCAAGTCAACGCATACACCAACCTTTCACACTATGCACACAAGGACAGATAAGGTCAAAACAATTCTGACAGAGCACACCAATCACTCTACACTGCTTTACTCGAAGTTCCACTATCCAAATCAAACAACCAATGACAAACACCACACCAAAGTAACCCAACACTATTGAACATTAGACCATTCTTAACAACACATTAAGCACACTATTACTACACCAAGGCAATCTCCTAGGATAGTCCCATGACCAATCCCTTTCGATACAACACCGTACAACCCCCAACCATGCACTGGTACACACCACACAAACAAAACCTGTTACTTACTGCGCAACTTCTCACCCTTAACCCCAAATGGGTTATCTCAACACTAATGCCCTCACTCTGCCAATGTACTCACAATTCCAACCAAGTTCACGACAACGAGTTTCACATATTTTTCCTCTTGTACCAAGCTAACTCGCAAAAGCCTACCAAGCCACAATGCCATAGACACCATATAACAATCCAAACCGAGCAACAAGTAAACACAACACCTCCATCCATCAGTGACCAATAAAGTCAACTCTTTAATCCACATTCTATTCCATCACCCATTATACGAGTACAACCAAAACACTAAGTCCCCTAGTCAATCTACCAGTTACTAATACTTACCGAACAATTACCTTGAACCAATCCTTGACACAGACTGTAGACACCCATTTTTGACCGTCCTCAAGACTTGGACGTCACCGTTTGAACACTCGGTGATTATCTATGTTTGTGTTTGTTTGGAGTTCCCGGAGTTCTCGGCTACGCGCCTTGCCTCAGGATCTCTGAACTTGACTGTTTTGTGTCTGGTTTTGCACCAAACACTTGTGTTTTGCCTTGGAGGGGCAGGGAATGCCTTGTGAGGCATCCCCACACACGACCGACACTAGCTAGAGGCCACCGGCTGCTTTTTGTTGCCACCGGCAATATATATTGCCGGCCGGCACTCTTTGTTGCCGGTCGGCACTCAATTTTGTCAAAATGACATTTTTGGCTAGCCGGTTACTGTTCATCTGCTTTTTTCAGATATTTTGAGACAGCTGTTTGGCATTTGGTTCCCCTCCATACACGTGTATGGAGGGATGCCCTCCTTGGAAGCTTGTTGTATAAGCTTTACAACTTGGTTGCCTATAAGAGAAGGGTCTCTTCTCTTGGCTTGGAGGTTAGACATTTTAGAGAGGGAATAACTCAGAGAGAGCTCTGGTTTTAGGTTAGGGTTTGTGTATCTATCCTATATCTCTCTCTCTCCCTTAAGCTTAGTGTGTGTGTTTTGTCTTACTATTGCACACAAGCACCTAGTGCTTCACCTTCCTTTGGCTACTGAGGTTCCAAGGGCTTGTTCTTGCTATTTTTGATTGGATTTAAACTCAAGGAGGCAACAACATCAACATTTGTGAAGGTGGTCAACAAGGGTAAGAAACTAGCCTTTTATTCCCCATTTTTGCATCCTATTTCTACCTATCTTAGAGCTGTTTTTGTGCTTAGTGTATAACATAAAAAAGTTCTATTTTTAAGCCCTCTTGATTGTTTATTAAGAGTGTTTTGTGGTTTGGGCGTGTTTGACCACCCTTAGGCCTTGAAAGGCCCTCATTTTGTGCTATTTTGTGCAAGTTTTGAGACTTTGGTGTTTGGGCCTCTTCACCACTGAAATCCCTCAAGATTTCAGTGGTGGAGATGGTGCCTTGAAGTCTCCAAAAGGGGAGGGCCACCCCCTCTCCTTGTTGTCCTTGAAAGGGACCATTTTTGGTCTCTTAAGGAGGTCTTTGTTCAAGTGTGTGTTGAGCATGCCATGGCTGTATTTTATGCCTATATTGCCATGTTATAACTTTGTATTAAGTTGGTTTTGGTACTCCATGCATGTTTAGTATAGTTGCCATGTAATGCCCCCTTGATCCCTTAATATGCCTTAGGTTGTTAGCCTTTGTTTGAGCATGTTTTAGGCTTAGACTTATGAATGTTTTGTGCTTATTTTGCCATGCTTTAGGTCTGTCCATAATTGTTTGGATCAATTTTGGCATGCTTAGTATAGCTCCTTTGAATTTGTGGCTTGTCGGGCTTGTATGCTTCAAGTATGTGAATGTGTAGCATGTATTGCTTGCATCATTTTGGTGGTTTGGAACCATCCAACATGTAATTTCAGTCCCTTTGGCATGCTCATATGCTTGCCTTAGTTGCCTCTTTGTTGCTTTGAGAGCATGTGTTGTATGCTCTATGTTTTGACCATGGTGCATGCCTTTGAATTTGAGCCACTTAGATGCCATCTAAGTAGTCCTTTGGCCTTGTTTTAACATGCTAAAAATTTGTTTTTAGTTGTTTAATGCATGCCATGTTTATTGTGCTAAATGTGCTTCAAAGCTTCATTACCTTGCCTTAAGTATTTGGGCCATTTGCATGCTAATGTTAGCTTCATGTGAGTTGGTTTGGCACCACATTCTAGCATGATTTTCAGAGTTAATGTTGCATGCTAATTGTCCATGATAGCCTCTTTTAAATGTGTTTTAAAGTTGCTAGTTTAATACTTAAAGCTTGGACCATCATATGTGCACATGTGCGTGTGTGTTTAGCCTCCATTTTTGAGCACTTTGGCCACTGATTTTAGGCCTAGTTGGAGTTGCCTAATTCATGTGTAAGACCATCATTTGCTCAGTTGTATGCTTACCTTACATGTTTGTACATTGTCCATGTTCATGCTTGTATGCTTGCATTGTTTGTTCACATGCTCATGTTGCATCCCTAGTTAACATGATTAGGTTGCATTGCATCTTGCATGCACAATCTGACAAGACGGACCACAAAAGCTGACACGGTTGCAGTTGAAACACACTTGGATGTCCCAAATTTCCCTTTCTTTCTCCTGCTTCGCACGAATGTAGAGAATGGCACAGCATTCTGAGCACAAACGATTTTTTTTTGAAATAAGGAAGGGTTTTCAACCGGGGTGTCGAGCCTACCACAGAACACAGCGAGGCAGACTCAAACAAAGAAACAAAAGGCACATGACCTGAACACAACGAGACACACTCGGAAAAGACTCAAAGCCAAAATTGAGACCAACAAATCAAAAGACACGACTCACGGACATGTTTACAAAAAGACCTCAAATCTCGAGGAGCCAATTCCTCCGGGTATTATTCCCCACCCTTTTCTCATTTGTGATTCTCACATCACTCGGCCCTCAAGCTCTGTTTTTCTGAAAAAGCCCTTTTCCTCACTTTTTCTCTCAGCGCACACCTCTCTATTCTTTATTCTCTCATTTTTCCTCCCTCCCCGGGGCGGTTGATGGGTAAACGAGAGGTTGTGGGCTCACGCCCAATACAGCTAGTTCGCGGCTGTTTCTTCTGGTAGATAGAGTGCCTTTCTGGCAAGTATGTTAACGGGGAAAGACAGAAGACCTGACTCAATTGTGCCCCTAGTTCGTTACTTTGACCATTTTTTGTTTTCTTCCTAAAACAGTTTTGATCAAAACGAGAGTTGGATTAACACACTTATTCTATTTTTGACTTGAAAATCATGCACACCAGGCTGTGAGCATTGAAAATTTTCCTTTTTAGGTCCAAACATGGTCCGATTTTGGAAAATGAAATAGTTTTCGAGAAAATAGTCAACTTTAGTAAAAATTTTCAAAAACTATTTATATTTTGCAAACAATCGATACTTGATGAGCGGGGAACCTACCGTCGAGATGTGCAATCTCGGATCGGGGATGATGGAAAATTGCCCCTGGCTTAAAGGGGGGGATAAGGCAACGGAAAGTTGCCCCTGGTTTGGACGGCAACTCAGGGCAACTTATGGCAATGCATGGCAACGGAAAGTTGCCCCTTGTCTGGATGATGCCGCAGCATTTTTGCAGATGGTCTTTATCGAGGACGACTGAACTCCGAAGGCGACGGTCTGAACCAATATATGGACACAGTCACTGTAAGAGCAATGGTGGCTGGACTTCAGGACGAAGTTGCCTACGTATCCCAATCATGGGAATCAAGCCTACGTAGTTCACGGTTGTTACAACCGAATTGTCGGATGCAGAGGAAGCAAGGATGATCAAAACCATTACATGGACTGAGGCGCTTATGGAAGCGTTGGGGTCTGGACTTCAGAATGAAGTTGCCTACATATCCCAAACATGGGAATCAAGCCTTACGTAGTTCCGGTTAAGGTACACTTGGGTATTTAACCTCTCCTTTTTATGCTCTAACTTTTGCCAAGGTGCCCAATGCGGGTTTTCGACCTTGTGAGCTATGTTTTTCTTTTTCTTTTCCTTCTCTTTTCTTCTTCTTTTGCTATTTTTGCTCTTTTCCTTCTTTTTTTTTGTTTGTTTTTTTTTTCTTTTCTTTATCTCTTTTTTCTTTCTTTTTTTTGCATTTTGTATTTTTCCTTTGCTCTAACTTTTGCCTGGGTCGCCCTTCCGGGTTTTCGGCCCAGCGAGCCTCTCAAAGGGTAAAAAGTGTAGCAAGCCCATGCCAAATGGTTTCGAGATCGAAGCCTCTCCGTATCCAGGAGGGTGTCTGTTGTGTCGAGTTGCAGAAAAGTCCATCATGGTTGCTTCACGAGCCTTGCCTGGTGGGATCTGATCTCTTTGACCTGACTTCGGTGCCTCTTGTTCGAGGGCTACTTCAAATCTGGCCATACTGGCCTCTTTTGATAATTGACCGCTGAACGTTCTGAATGAGTTCGAGGTTCAAAACGAACGGGTTGAAACTTGAGGCTGAGAGCGATCCTAGGTTGCACAATCTCAAGAGCGATTCCACACAAGTCTTCACAGGACCGCGCAAAACGTTTTGTTTTTTTAAAATTTTTAGGAAAGCGACACATCGCTCACGCTGAAGATAGTGTGGGACCGGCCTGGATCAAGCTAGGGTCCTTCTCAGTACTCACGCTGACAAACATGATTTCAATCATTAAAAGTTTAGCATGCCTCTCTTTCTCTAAAAAAAGATCGAAGTTTCGCAAAACCCGAGGAATTACTTCCTCTTCGTTTTTATCAGCACAGTGTTCGAAAAGGGTTTTTATGAAAAGCTTAGGTCATTACAACGATGCTTAAGGCACAAGAGAGTAGGCGAAATGTACTGTCATTCCATTCACGTCCTCTGGCACAACTAGCTAAAACAACAACAAGTACGGAAATGTGATAGCCGCGGCTGTTTCATTCAGATTCCCTGATTGTGACTAGCTCCTCGATTGAGACAGACTCAAAAAAGCAAAAACAACTAATTACAAGACAAAACGGTGTTTGAGGCAACAACCCCGAAATCACCTGGCATACTATACAAGAGGGACTGACTCATTACAACAAGACAGACCCTGTAAGTAAAAAGACTGACTCAATACAGAGAGACAGACTCAAAATAAAACAAAACAATGACTCGACACCCGAGCCAGAATTTACAAAACTAACATTAACAGATGCCCAAGAATGCGTGCCAAACGCCACATCCAAAAATGCGCCAGGCACTGCCCACAGGCGGTTCACCTTTTGATTACATACTCGCAGTATCTGTGTCCTCAAAATCCAAGAACTCTGTAGTGACTGACTTGGCTGAGGTGGGGGGGAGGATAACCTCGTTGTCAATCAAATCTTGCACCTCATGACAGAGGCGGAAACAGTTGTCGGTAGCATGGCCTGTCTGCTGGTGGTACGCACAGTACAGAGCAGCATCATGAGTAGCAGGGAGATTCTTTGGTAGGGGTCGCGGCTCCAGGGGTGTAAGGTGCCCCTTTTTAGCCAAAATCAAAAGTGCCCTAGACAAAGGCATGTAGAGAGGATGGAAGACCCTGCGCCCTCGGGGCAGGTACTTTGGAGCCTGGGTACTCTTGCCAGATGTACTAGCGAACGGATCGACGGGTGCGGCCTTGGATTTCTGATAAAGCAAGGTATAGAATAAAAGCAGGAATAGCAGGGTCATGTTTTGTGCAGTGTATTGTGCAGAGTGTACAGTGTGAGCAGTGTACAGTCAGTGTAAGGCAGGGTATGTGTGTGCCGTGTGTACAATATACAGCAAGTATAAAGCAGACTACAGTGTGTGCAGTGTACGGAGTACAGAAAATATAGAACTGAAATGAAAAGTAGAGAAGAAATGTACCTCCCAAGCACGCCAGTAACCCCCGAGCAACTGTCCGCTGCCACGGGAGGCTGAGCTCATGTATTCGTAAAGGGTGGCCAGAGCGGCGCCACCCCAGTCGAAACGCAAGATGTCCCTGACGTCCACCAGTGCGCTGAGAAGGCAGAGAGGCACTGTGTTCGCCCGGTCGGCGAAGAGGGTCGTCCCAAAAAGGAACATGAGGAAGCCGCGTGCGTATCTCTCCACGGCCTCTGGGGTCATCGGGGCTGCATCGACAAGGAGGGGCTGGACCCTGAACTGCACCTCGAACCAGGAGTATCGGACGAAGCCCAGACGCGTAAGAGGCGGTGCCGCGCCAAGCAAGTAGACCTGAGCTGCGGTCCACTCGTCCATATCAATGTCAAAGGGGATCGGATCACCCCCTACCCCGATGCCGGTCAGCATCGAGAAGTCATAAGGGGTCATCGTCATGTCCCCGGTCGCCGACAAATGAAACGAATCGGTGGTGTCCCACCATCTCTCCACCAGGGCGGCAAGGAGAGGTCTGCATGTCGTAAGCCTGGAGAGTCCCCTGCAAAAGGCGCCAAAGCCGGCCTGGTCCACAATACGGCGAACTGCGTCGGGAAGCTCGGTGTACCACTCGCGAGCAACAGTGTTCCCATACCCGCGGATGGTATGGGAATCTCCCTGTTTTCAAACAAATAGTTGCGAAACAATATCAAATGTACAGTTTTGAAGAAACAGTCAAAATCAGTGCAAATCTAGCATGCGTGCAAGCATATTATCAGATTCAAACGGATACCGGGTACCGGTGTGCTTACAGTGAACTACAACGTATGATGCGTCAGCGTGTTTGTGTGGTTTAGCGCAAATTTGGCATGCGTGCATATTATCAGATTCAAACAGATACCGGGTGCCGGTGTGCTTTTAGTGAACTACAACGTGTGATGCGTCAACGTGTTTGAGTGGTTCAGTGCAAATCTAGCATGCGTGCAAGTATATTCAGATTCAAACAGATAACGGGTGCCGGTGTGCTTTTAGTGAACTACAACGTGTGATGCGTCAGCGTGTTTGAGCGGCTCAGTGCAAATATGGCATGCGGGCAAGTATTTTCAGATTCAAACAGGTATTGGGTGTCGGTGTTTGCAGTGAAATACGGTGTGTGCCATGGTTTGAGTGGTTCAAGGCTAGTGCAGTGTGTGCGCGTGTGAGTCTTAAACAAAAAAATCAGTTGCAAACGCGTTTGTAATCAACTACAATATACAGTATATCAGTGCATCGGAATTAAGCAATTAAAGAATGCAGCCAGTTATGGTAATCGGCAGTTAAACATTCTACATCGCGGAAAGTAAAGCAGAGAAAGAAAGTTACCTCGGAAGCGCCGGAGGATAGGTGAGAGGTAGGCTCGCGAAGCAGCAGCTCGAGGTCCAACGCCATGTCGAAGCTCCTGAACTGGCGTAATCCGTCGGGTGGTAGAACGTGGATCGCCGGCCGGTAGGTCGCCGGGTCGAAAGGGCGCTCGCTCAACGGGAGGAGCTCGACCTCGGGATCCATCTCGTGATCCGAGGGAGTCCCACCGCGTGGAAGGTCGTCGGCCATGTCAAGGGTGATGAGAAAATGGCCGGAAGATGAAAATCGGGTCGGAATACGAAGAGTCAACTCGAGAGTCAACCCCCGGGAGGGTGGAAAATGGCCGGAAAGGTCGGGATGGGAAAAGGGTATGGAAATGAAGAGGAAATCGAGGGGAACAAGTCCCAAAAAGGCGGAAATGGCAAAGGGAGCGCCGAAATGAAATTTCAATCGGTCGAAAATGTCCGAAACGCGATGAACTTCGCGAATCGGACGACGAAAATGGCGCGAGAATCCAAGGAAACGGAGAAAAGAGGAGAGAAAAAGGCTCTAGAGAGAGAGAGAGATGGTTTTCGGCGGAAGAGGAATAAGAAAATAGGGTTTAGAAACCCTATTTTAAAAGACCCGGGGTGAAAAGTCAAATCTGCCCCGACTCAGCAACTTTTTGCCGGTCGGCAACTTTTTGTGCCGGCCGGCATAATATTGTGCCGGTCGGCATAATATTGTGCCGATGGAACTTTTCTTCAGCCGGTGGGTAGCCGGTGGCCTCCTAGCCCAGCCGGTGATGTTCCCACAGCCTTGTTTAGGCAATATGAGTGGTTGCTGGTCTTCATAGCCCGAGAAAGTGCAAGAAAGTGTGTCTCCGACGCTCAACCGGCCTCCGTTTTGACCTCGGACCGTGTTTTCTGTGCGTGGCACTCAAATTCATGCAATGTTGTATCCTTTTGTATCCTTTTGCCATTTCCAAGATTCAAAAGTTGCCCCCGCGTGCGTTGCATGCATTCATCATATCGTACGGTGCGTTGCGTCGCGCCGTCATGTACATCCCTCATGCATTGTCATGCATTTTATTACAAGCGTTGTCATGCATTGTCATGCACCTCAATACATACATCGCCTCGCACATCATTCGTGTTGTCGTGCATCTCCTTGTTTTGCATTATCATGCATTTCAAAAAGAAGGAACGTGCGTTGTCGCACACTCAAGTTTACATTTTGTGTGGCATGCGTGTCACACTTGCATTGTTTTACATTGCGTGTGGCATGTGTGTCACACTCGCATTGTTTTACATTTTGTGTGGCATTCGCGTCACACTTGTGTCGTCTTACGTTCCCTGTGGCATGTGTGTCACACTTACGTCATTTTACGTTCTTATGAGGCATGCGTGTCTCATTTGTTTCATTCGCATCGTTTGCATCATTTTCCATTCCGTGTGGCATGCGTGTCACACTTGCATCGTTTATCATTTGCATAGGCACGTGTGCCTCACTCATTTGCATAGGCACGTGTGCCTCCCCATTTTCATAGGCACGTGTGCCTCCCCATTATGAGGCATGCGTGTCTCATTTGTTTCATTCGCATCGTTTGCATCATTTTCCATTCCGTGTGGCATGCGTGTCACACTTGCATCGTTTATCATTTGCATAGGCACGTGTGCCTCACTCATTTGCATAGGTACGTGTGCCTCACTCATTTTCATAGGCACGTGTGCCTCCCCATTTTCATAGGCACGTGTGCCTCCCCATTTTCATTGGCACGTGTGCCTCCTTATTTGCATAGGCACGTGTGCCTCGTTTGTATCGGCACGTGCGCCTCATTCCCATAGGCACGTGTGCCCCATTCCCATAGGCACGTGTGCCTCGCTCATTTGCATAGGCACGTGTGCCTCCTCACTTGCGTCGGCACGTGTGCCTCCTCACTTGCGTCGGCACGTGTGCCTCCCCATTTTCATTGGCACGTGTGCCCCATTTTCATAGGCGCGTGTGCCTCTTCGTTTTCATTGGCACGTGTGCCTCGCTTGCATCGGCACGTGTGCCTCCTCACTTGCATCGGCACGTGTGCCCCATTTTCATAGGCACGTGTGCCTCGTTTGTATTGGCACGTGTGCCTCATTCCCATAGGCACGTGTGCCCCATTCCCATAGGCACATGTGCCTTGCTCATTTTCATCAGCACGTGTGCCTCTTCACTTTTCATTGGCACGTGTGTCCCATTTTCATTGGCACGTGTGCCCCATTTTCATGGGCACGTGTGCCTCCTCATTTGCATCAGCATGCGTGCCTCATTTACATTGTCTTACATAGTTTCCTTTATATACACATTGCGTGCACGTGTGCATTGCTTTACTTATATGTGTTCAAGTTTCCTTTTATACACATTGCGTGCACGTGTGCATTGCTTTACTTATATGTGTTCAAGTTTCCTTTTATACACATTGCGTGCATGCGTGCATTGCTTTACTTACATGTGTTCAAGCTCCTTTTTATACACATTGCGTGCACGTGTGCATTGCTTTACTTACATGTGTTCAAGTTTCTTTATATACACATTGCGTGCACGTGTGCATTGCTTTACTTATATGTGTTCAAGTTCCTTTATATACACATTGCGTGCACGTGTGCATTGCTTTACTTACATGTGTTCAAGTTCCTTTATATACACATTGCGTGCACGTGTGGATTGCTTTACTGATATGTGTTCAAGTTCCTTTATATACACATTGCGTGCACGTGTGCATTGCTTTACTGATATGTGTTCAAGTTCCCTTTTATACACATTGCGTGCACGTGTGCATTGCTTTACTGATATGTGTTCAAGTTCCCTTTTATACACATTGCGTGCACGTGTGCATTGCTTTACTGATATGTGTTCAAGTTTCTTTATATACACATTGCGTGCACGTGTGCATTGCTTTACTGATATGTGTTCAAGTTCCTTTTTTATACACATTGCGTGCACGTGTGCATTGCTTTACTGATATGTGTTCAAGTTCCTTTATATACACATTGCGTGCACGTGTGCATTGCTTTACTTACATGTGTTCAAGTTCCTTTATATACACATTGCGTGCACGTGTGCATTGCTTTACTGATATGTGTTCAAGTTCCTTTATATACACATTGCGTGCACGTGTGCATTGCTTTACTGATATGTGTTCAAGTTCCCTTTTATACACATTGCGTGCACGTGTGCATTGCTTTACTGATATGTGTTCAAGTTCCCTTTTATACACATTGCGTACACGTGTGCATTGCTTTACTGATATGTGTTCAAGTTTCTTTATATACACATTGCGTGCACGTGTGCATTGCTTTACTGATATGTGTTCAAGTTCCTTTTTTATACACATTGCGTGCACGTGTGCATTGCTTTACTGATATGTGTTCAAGTTCCTTTATATACACATTGCGTGCACGTGTGCATTGCTTTACTTACATGTGTTCAAGTTTCTTTATATACACATTGCGTGCACGTGTGCATTGCTTTACTGATATGTGTTCAAGTTCCCTTTTATACACATTGCGTGCATGCGTGCATTGCTTTACTTACATGTGTTCAAGTTCCTTTTTTATACACATTGCGTGCATGCGTGCATTGCTTTACTCATATGTGTTCAATCCTACCATTTCTCTATACACATTGCATGCGTTGTCGCGCACTTTCGATTGCATTGTCACGCATGTTGCTAACGACATTGTACCTGTTAAGTTTGTTTTCTTTTCAGGCACGATATTGTATGTACGGTTCATTTGAGGCCGGTGCAACCGGACGAGCCGCACAGGTATTGTATCCTCCGAGTGAGACGTATCGAGAATTGCATAATTCTCTTACATCCTTTCTGCATTGTAGTGTCGTTTGGTGTATGCTAGCTTATAACTGTTGCATGTGTGCTTCGTTACAGCTTTCTTTGCATGATCGTAAGTTATGCTCGGCTTCTTGCATTTTCAGTTGCATTTTGCCCCTGCCTTCGGGCGCATACCTTGTTTCTCTTGCATGTTTGTCCAAGTCTTCGGCCTTGTCAAAAATGGGTCGTCTCTAGGCTTTGACATTCACTCCCGTCATTGTTATGACTTTCGAGTTCTGTCAAAGAGGGGCAACTGTAGACACCCCATTTTTGACCGTCCTCAAGACTTGGACGTCACCGTTTGAACACTCGGTGATTATCCATGTTTGTGTTTGTTTGGAGTTCCCGGAGTTCTCGGCTACGCGCCTTGCCTCAAGATCTCTGAACTTGACTGTTTTGTGTCTGGTTTTGCACCAAACACTTGTGTTTTGCCTTGGAGGGGCAGGGAATGCCTTGTGAGGCATCCCCACACATGACCGGCACTAGCTAGAGGCCACCGGTTGCTTTTTGTTGCCACCGGCAATATATATTGCCGGCCGGCACTCTTTGTTGCTGGTCAGCACTCAATTTTGTCAAAATGACATTTTTGGCTAGCCGGTTACTGTTCATCTGCTTTTTTCAGATATTTTGAGACAGCTGTTTGGCATTTGGTTCCCCTCCATACACGTGTATGGAGGGATGCCCTCCTTGGAAGCTTGTTGTATAAGCTTTACAACTTGGTTGCCTATAAGAGAAGGGTCTCTTCTCTTGGCTTGGAGGTTAGACATTTTAGAGAGGGAATAACTCAGAGAGAGCTCTGGTTTTAGGTTAGGGTTTGTGTATCTATCCTATATCTCTCTCTCTCCCTTAAGCTTAGTGTGTGTGTTTTGTCTTACTATTGCACACAAGCACCTAGTGCTTCACCTTCCTTTGGCTACTGAGGTTCCAAGGGCTTGTTCTTGCTATTTTTGATTGGATTTAAACTCAAGGAGGCAACAACATCAACATTTGTGAAGGTGGTCAACAAGGGTAAGAAACTAGCCTTTTATTCCCCATTTTTGCATCATATTTCTACCTATCTTAGAGATGTTTTTGTGTTTAGTGTATAACATAAAAAAGTTCTGTTTTTAAGCCCTCTTGATTGTTTATTAAGAGTGTTTTGTGGTTTGGGCGTGTTTGACCACCCTTAGGCCTTGAAAGGCCCTCATTTTGTGCTATTTTGTGCAAGTTTCGAGACTTTGGTGTTTGGGCCACTTCACCACTGAAATCTTAAGGGATTTCAGTGGTGGAGATGGTGCCTTGAAATCTCCAAAAGGGGAGGGCCACCCCCTCTCCTTGTTGTCCTTGAAAGGGACCATTTTTGGTCTCTTAAGGAGGTCTTTGTTCAAGTGTGTGTTGAGCATGCCATGGCTGTATTTTATGCCTATATTGCCATGTTATAACTTTGTATTAAGTTGGTTTTGGTACTCCATGCATGTTTAGTATAGTTGCCATGTAATGCCCCCTTGATCCCTTAATATGCCTTAGGTTGTTAGCCTTTGTTTGAGCATGTTTTAGGCTTAGACTTATGAATGTTTTGTGCTTATTTCGCCATGCTTTAGGTCTGTCCATAATTGTTTGGATCGATTTTGGCATGCTTAGTATAGCTCCTTTGCATTTGTGGCTTGTCGGGCTTGTATGCTTCAAGTATGTGAATGTGTAGCATGTATTGCTTGCATCATTTTGGTGGTTTGGAACCATCCAACATGTAATTTCAGTCCCTTTGGCATGCTCATATGCTTGCCTTAGTTGCCTCTTTGTTGCTTTGAGAGCATGTGTTGTATGCTCTATGTTTTGACCATGGTGCATGCCTTTGAATTTGAGCCACTTAGATGCCATCTAAGTAGTCCTTTGACCTTGTTTTAACATGCTAAAAATCTGTTTTTAGTTGTTTAATGCATGCCATGTTTATTGTGCTAAATGTGCTTCAAAGCTTCATTACCTTGCCTCAAGTATTTGGGCCATTTGCATGCTAATGTTAGCTTCATGTGAGTTGGTTTGGCACCATATTCTAGCATGATTTTCAGAGTTAATGTTGCATGCTAATTGTCCATGATAGCCTCTTTTAAATGTGTTTTAAAGTTGCTAGTTTAATACTTAAAGCTTGGACCATCATATGTGCACATGTGCGTGTGTGTTTTAGCCTCCATTTTTGAGCACTTTGGCCACTGATTTTAGGCCTAGTTGGAGTTGCCTAATTCATGTGTAAGACCATCATTTGCTCAGTTGTATGCTTACCTTACATGTTTGTACATTGTCCATGTTCATGCTTGTATGCTTGCATTGTTTGTTCACATGCTCATGTTGCATCCCTAGTTAACAAGATTAGGTTGCATTGCATCTTGCATGCACGCATTGCACAACTCAATATGAGATGAATGCACATGAAGACACAACAAAACCTAACTCCATCATGGATAATCCGGAGTGTCGGTGACTTGGGAATTGAGACACGTTCCGTCACTCGGAGTGCGGAACGTATCTCGTTTCCCGTGCCTGGGCTAACTCCTATCCCGAACACGATGCAATATGCATGATATGCATGAAATGCAACTAAGATACAACCTAACATGCGAAAGGCTATGAAATGGCATACACGCTACACGAGGTGATACACAACCGAGCATACACAATGCTATGGATGAAATGGCATACGCAATGCAATATGGACTTACACTAACATTAGTGGACCTCAGCCACACTCACATGAGAGGCCATAAGATGAAAATGAGACAACTCGAAGTGCGTGCACGCGTGCACGCAAACCGAGGACCGAACCTACGGCACGGAATGCCACTCTAATGAGACATGGCAAAGACATGGAATATGATATGCAAACATGCAAAAAACAGTAGCAAAATGAGGGGGAAAACAGCCCCGAAACAAGGCGAAATGACACCCGATGCAAGGAACGAGTCCCGAAACATGGAATTAAGCACATGAAATGGCCTATAGCTATGCAACGCATGCATGATTGGTACATGGAATGAAAAGACAGAAGCTAGGCAGCCCCAAAACAAGCATTTTTACAGTTCAAAGCATGGCCAAACAGTGGGTACAAATAGGGCAAAATTAGCATGCAAAAATGGGGGGGGCCAAGAGAGGTAATGAAGCAAGTCATATCTGCTGATCTCAAACACAGAAGGCCCCTTCTAAAATGTTGAAGAGGGGCCAAAAATATGATGTTCTACAGTTTATGACAACCCCCAAAAACAGATACAAGTATGGCCAAATTAACATGCAAGAAATGGGCCAACAAAGGGGCAAAGAGGCAACTGATACATGGAGGTCTCAAACAGGTAAGGGCCCTTCAACAATGTTGAAGAGGGGCCCAAAATAAAGCTCTTTACAGTAGATGATCAATCCCGAAACAGAACACAAGCATGCTTAAAATATGATGCAAAATGAGGCCACCAAGAGGGCTATAACATGAAGTATGCCAAGGATGTTCCAAACAGCCCTAGACCCTTGATGAAACATGAAGAGGGGGTCATTTTAGGGCTATTTTCAGTTTGGACCAAGGTCCAAAAACAGAAGCTCAATAAGCTAATAAATCATGCAAAATAGGGGACCTAAGAGGGGTACAATGGTAAGTGATACATGGAGGTCCCAAACAGTGGTGAGCCCTTCTTCAATGTTGAAGAAGGGCTCAAAATAAGCCTATTTTCATTTTACATCAGAGCTCAAAACAGATTATATATAGGCCAAAAATATCATGCAAAAATATGGCATCCAAGAGGATATTGAAGCAAGTGCAAGATGGGAGTCCCAAACAGGGTAAGACCCTTAATGAAAGATGAAATAGAGCTCAAAAAAATAACACTTTCAGTTTTGGTCGGAGCTCAAATGTACAAGCAAGAAGGGCTAAGAAATAGACCAAGAAAAGAGCAAAAAAGGGAAAAACGAGACTCACCCTCGAAGACCAACCCTTTAGCAGCCTCTTGGTCCAAAATGTGGCACTTCTAGCCTCTGAGAAGGTCCTCCAAGCCGCTGGAATGGAGTGGTGGTGGTGGTGAAGAAATGGTGGAAGGAACTTGGAGTTTTGATGGTTAGAATATAGAGAGAGAGAGATTGAATGTGAGAGGCTTATACAAAAATCTCTAACCCTTCAACACAGACCTGGGGTGCTGTATTTATAGGCAAAAGAGGCTGGAAAAGAGGGGGAAAAAAAGGGGGGGAAATATTTCAAGTTTCCCTCCAAAAATTGGCCTAAAGAGGGGTATAAAGGAAAGTGGTAGCTGCTGGTTCCAAACGGCCGAGAGCCCTTCAACAAAGTTGAAGAGGGGCTCAAAATAAGACACTTTGTAGTTTACGAACAAGTCCAACAAAGCCCACAAGTACGCCTAAAATACCATGCAAAAAAGGCCTAAAAAGAGGTAAAGAGGCAAGTAACAGAAGGAGGTCTCAAACAAAGAAAAAACCTTAATCAAATATGAAAAGGGACTCAAAATATGACTATTTCTAGTTCGGGTCGGAGCCCAAAAATGCAAAATGAAGGTTCGGGAGCCGAAACACGCAATTCGGGGCCCCGAAAGTGGGCTGTTAGGCACTGGAAGTGGTGTCCGACCACGAAGTTGGTCTCTCGGACCACAGTGTCCCTCGAAAGGGAGGAAATAAGGTGTGTGCCAAAAACCGGAGCAAACGGAGGTGGTTAGGCGGTCCCGAACCGAGGCACACAGCCTGACGGCTCCGAAAACCGGGAACCGGGCTCCGAAATGGGAAAAATGGCCTACGATCACGAAACGTAGCCTACGGCCACTGAGAGATGATCTACGAGACCTCTCCCTCCCTTCGAGAAGAGAAAACAGAGAAAACAGAGCCTGGTTCGCAAACCGAGGCAAAGCACGAAAGAGTCCGGAAGTCCGGAGGCAAGGTTCGCAGCCGAGACTCTGAAACCTCTGGACGAGCACGATATGCAACATCACCAAGCGCTCAATTGGTGACGTCTGAGTCTTAAGGTCGGTCAAAAATGGGGTGTCTACACTAATTAATCGGAATAAGAACACATAACGTTTTCAAAATTGGATATCACGGTTAGTAGAGGCCGGTCTTCGGACTGGGCGAGAGGGGGTGCTCATAGCTGACCTTCCCCGATCGTACCCAAGCTCCCGAGCCAAGACAACTTTGGTGATGACGGACACGTGGCCTTCGGCACCGAGTCAGGGTTTCCTAAATTTCCCATTTTAAAAATATTTAGGTGGCGACTCTGTATCTGGCAAAGCAGTCCATGTTTGGCACTACTTTTCAAAAAATCTGTTTTTTCTCAAAACGATTTGCCGGATTTGGACTCTTTGGTTCAGATTACGAACCGCAACAACAAAAGGGAGTCCGAACTGTAGTGGAGCCCAAGGGCGCGTCTACACAGACACACGACACTCACAAGGCCTTCAAAGTCATATTATCCTAACTCCATAGAAGAACAAAGAAGTTCTCCACCTCCTCTGCCCGAGTTATAAAACACTACATTCCTAACTACTCTCTCAACCAACTTAGAACGCTACGTAAGTGAAAACACGGCCCATCTCCAAAAATAATCATCTCCTCATTGTCATTCCATACCTCGACCAATAAACACTAAATCACTGTGACCCTACACATAAGTCACGCACTAACCATAGGTTACATATCCGACCAACCCTTTCGAAAACATCTCTTAACTTAACCAGAATTGAGGTACACATCTCTCGCACCCAAATATAATAAATAAATTCTAAAACTTCAAAAATGTCCGCAATACCATTACCTGAAATACAACACAAGGTGTTCAAAACACACCACCCACCAAACACTAACAACCAATACTATGACAAGGGACTAACAACCCTTCACAAGAAACAATAAACCAGATAATACTAAGATCTGCTATCATCACCCACCATTAAGGTACAAGTCTATACCCAACGAAACTATATGCTATTCTCAAAACACAAGTAATCCTAAGTCTCTCTATACCCAGAATAAAGGAATACTTCACTTTTGCATACATCCTTACACTACACCGTACTAGTTCACTAGGTCAACCCTAGACCAGCCCACCACGACAACTCGTCGCCAAAACATTAACTCAAAAATCAATCACACCATCCACAAACTCCTAACACACCTCGTGCCTTACCGAATTGCCCACAACAACGATAACTCTACCTGGTATTCAACCAATTACCTCACCCAACTATAGGAAACAACCACTCCTATTCCAACCAATCATACCTCATCTATAATGAACAACTCATGGCCTAAATGGCCCAACTAACTTCACCAACCCCGAGGGAAGTCAAACCACAATACTACATCCCAACCAACCTCATTCCACAATATGGCCTTCTAAGTTACCAACACCAAAGTCGGAACCGTACACCACCACTACCAACACATACAAGTTCAAACCTAACTCTTTGTGTTTTGGAAACTCTAACACCACCAACACCCCTTCCACGGGTTACAAAACTTAAAACAACACACTCAATTGGGGGACACACCCCACGCCACACTTCACACCTCTGACCACTCAAGGTCATAACTAACTCTAATACATACTAATCCGCTGACTAATAACCAACATCAAACATATACGATACCACCCAAGTGAGCATCAAAACTCAACCCTCACACATCATCACAAAGGACTCGAAAACACTACCATCTTTCAAAGATGTACCAACTGCCACTAAGGCAATCAACATTAACTCACAACCAACGCTAATATATAACCGATATAGCACACACCGAGGTACCCACTTCGAGTTCACTACTTCCTTCCATACGTCTCTATAAAAGAGAGAATACCTTCAACCTAGGATACATAACACTGGTACCCTTCACCGAAATATTAACACAGTATAATCATATAAGCGAATACTCAAATAACCAAATTTAGACTCTAATCAACTCACACATCAGCTACCACATAACACGTAATACATAATCGAGCTAAGTCTACAAAGATAGTTATTCGTTCTAGCGCTCCCTTAGAATTCTCATAGGAAACAATGTTGATCAAGCGTGTTTCCAATAAGACCTCAAAGTTAGTCATCTAGACACCGAATATTACCAGCGAGTCTCAATGCCATAACCATAGAAAATGCAACACATAAGCATGGTATCATATAGCACACAACATACAAATGTCCTCACCGTGCATGATAAACCCACTATGGCTAACCATTTCCCATGAGAACAAGGTTTTCAAACCTGATTAGCTCTAATACCAAGTTGTCACGCCCCAAATTTACAAGGTCCGATTCACGTGAATAAACCACCCGATAATGAATAATAGATAACAGCTCGCATGCAAATGAATATTATATAGTCACACAATACATGTGTTTTATCCGATTTTATACATTCTTAGATATAACATCTAAGTCGAATGGATGCTCTGTAACTAAAACATGCACAAATGTTATAAAATCAAATTACATGCCCTGAGGCTGACATTATGCACAAGGGTGCAACCCTTATAAGAAATGACACACGACCAATAAATAACACAAATGGCCCTTTGCCTACAAATAATAAAACCACCCTACACGGTTTTGAACACAGCTTTACATCACAATCCATATCCACACATGTACACCTAAAAAACATTTCAGCAACGTAGGGTGAGCATAAAGCCCAGTAGAGAATATTTCAAAAACTAAACATGTTCCACCAGCATAAATGATCATAATGCAATACCTATATACAATATGCCCGAATGCATTTTCAAATCCATTTGATTACTCAACAAAATTCTTTCTTTCCAATTACCAAAACCTTACATTTAATCAAAACGTTTTCCGAGTTCAAAACATTTGTTTGATATAAAATTCCTTTCCAAAAACCAATCCAAGTATCTCAATACCAACAAGCAAATACATTACTAAATCAAATGTGAATACATCACTAAAACCTTTTTCCAAAACATTCTTTCAAGCCAAAACAATAATGAATACAATGGGTAAATCTCAGGGCTAGTGTTTATACGAGTAATTATACAAGTCACAAGGTCATACCGGTGCTAATCGGAAGGCTTGACACCTACCGCGCGGGTTTAGGTCTTTCACCATGGGCACACAAGCCAACTTAATTCTGCTTTAACACCCCCTTGTAGCATTACCATTTTATTTGCCTTTTTCCAATTGCTCAATACATGTGATTCAAAATATTATTTTTTCAAAACAATGCAAATGTTTTAAAACATAGCACAAGAATTTCCAAAACCTCTTTCCCAACATACGATTTTAAATTTCAAAAATCTATTACATGCTCCATGATATGAATGCTTTCAAATTGTCTAATCCACATGTAATTTATAACACACGGCAATGCTATCCTCCACCGATAGTCAAAACAGTTATCTCTAATGCAATAGTTAAAAGATATCAATACAGATATATTTTCCAAAAGAGTAACAACAACCCTTTTCAAAATCTCATAACCATTTTCTTTCTATCTCTTACAAAACCAACATCATTTTTCATTATTTTCCAACACAAGCTAAAACCCATAGTTTTATAACAAAACCTCATTTTCTTTCAAAATCACTTTGAGTAAAGGAAGCCACCATGTCAACATATCTTTATCAATACAAAATCATAACCTTGTTCAAGAACTAATTTGAAAAATCTCTCCTTTTTTTATGACAAATCCAAACCCCCAAGTTCAACCCAAAACACCCAAACCCATAGATCTTTTGAAATAACAAATAACAAGGGTAAAAATCATACCAAATGATTACCAAGTATACATAACAAAATACATCACAAATATACTATCAAACTCATATTGAGTTTAGGAAATAGACCCTACCTCTTGAAGCGAAGAGGAGAACTCGAAGAAAACCAAAGTCGAAGAAACCGTGAAACTCTTGGATCAAAAGAAAGCCCTTGATGAGATCTCCAATCTTTCTGAAAGGACCAAGGTGAAAAGATGCCTCTACGTGAGTAGATCTAGAGATCTAAGTGGGAAAATGTCAGTTTCTAAGAAAGAAAGAGGTTCACGGTGTAAAGAAGAAAGAGTGAGAGAAAAAAGGATAAAGTGAATAAGAAAAGTGTGTTTGGAGTCTATTTATACTGGTAGAATAATAGCCCTAAAGTCAAAGAAAAGAATAAGTCAAACCCCCAAAAGTAAATGAGACACTAATGTGTGCAAAGGACAAGGGTCAACCCTTAGAACCAGTGACGACCCTTTATTTCGGAATGCAAGCCAGAACAAAAACAACAAGGGAATGGTCGACCCTAGGAACTCATGTGTCGACCCTAAAAACCAGCAGAGGCACTAAGAGTAAGGCAACAAAGTGGTGTCGACCCCTAGAAAGGCAAGTGTCAACCCCAGAACAAATTTTCCAAGTTTCCAAAAAACTTTTCAATGTAAACAAGCGTGAACGAACAATCCTAACAAGTTTAAATCGAATTGTACTCCTCCAAAACCAAAATACAACAACTCCAAAGACTCCCAAAATGAAAATAAAGGAATTAAATACACTCTTCAATACATAAAATTGCATAACATTCACTTCTAATGCATTTATCCAGTTTTATAATTGAAAATTCTAAATATTTGATTTTAAAATTTGAAAAATCATATAAAATTCAAGGGTTGTTTGTTTTAACCAAAAAAGTAAATGGGTTGTATCATTTTATTTCCGTCTAGTGCAGCGCTTGATATCATTTTCATTTTCTGCTTTCTATTCTCAAAAGGAGAAAATACAAAATTAATACGAAAAGTTATTCTCCAAAAATTTTTCTAAGAACATCCATTTTTGGGAACTAAACCTACTTTCTAGACCCACTGATGTGTAAAAAATATGATTGGTTGATAACTTAGATATTGTAATAGATTATCATATTTGAAAAGTGAGTAATTTTTAGACTTGAATAATACTTTTGGGAAAAGGTTCTAAAATTATTTTTAGAAGTTGAGAACTTTTTCCACAGAAAAAATAAAACCAATTTAAAATTATTTTTCCACCCATTTCCTAATAAGGCGTTTTGGCAACGCGGTAAAAAGCCAGTTTTTTAGCTTTTTGATTTTTTTGGATCACATCACCTCTTTACTTTTTTACATCAAAAAAGCTTAGCTTTTTACCATCTTTCCAAAACACCACTAAATTTCATTTTTAAAAAGTGTGAATTTTCTTGAACTTTTTATAGAAATTACGAGCTTGAAAATACATAAAAATTGATCATTACATACCATATTAGCTTGTACATAACAATTTTTTGATAAACCAATCTTGTTATAGATCAAAAAACCAAGTCTCATTGCGCCCCACTGCGTCGTGTTGGAGGCGGTGTGGAAAGGTGTTTTGGGGTGGCAGTGAGGGTGGTTTCAGAGAGGGTTGTTGTCGGTAAGGGTGGTGTAACTGTACGGAGAGGCTAATTTCAGATTTTGATTGACAATGAGAGTTTTTGAATCTTAGGTTTATGTCCATGAGAGAGATTGTGGTTTTTGAAGAAATTGTAGAATGAGGGTTTGGAATTAGAGGGGTTGGGAGAGAGAGGTAGAGAAAGAAAGGAAGAGGAGTGAGAAACCAAACATTATTTTTATTTTTATTTTTCTATAACCCAAGCATGCCCTAGATTTATGGGTTTTTGTAGTTAGTATAGGAAAGGTAAAAAATATATATATAAAAATATTTAAAAAAAAAAAAAAAAGAAGTAGGGAAGAGGGATTTGGAGGCAAATGGCATGTGAAATTAGTCCTCTTTTTTTTTTTTTTTTTTTTTTTTTGCATTTGCATTTGCATTTGCATTTGCTTTGTGTGCTGGCTGGTGCTGCTTAGTTTGGTTGTGGTCATGTTAAAAAATGTTTGTGGAATTTTTTTTAGTTTACAAAGTTGAATTCAAAATTTAAATAAATAAAAAAATTGAATTTGTTTGGTTATTAAGAGACGAAACATCATTAGAAATATTTATGCTTAATGATGAGATCAAAATATAATTTGAAGATATTTTTTTGGAAAATGTTTTTTTCTTTGGTGAACAAATTTGAATTCAAAATTCAAAATTCAAATTGGGTTTAAATTGGGTTCTTTTATCAAAAAATAAATAAAATAAAAATGGTTTAGTTTTATTGTTAAAATATAATCTTTTCACAAGGAGAGATAAGAGAAATAATGGGGATAATGGGGATGGTGTGATTTGTTTAAAGACTGAAAAAGCCCACCTCAGTAACAAAGATAACATATTTTTAATCCCGGATAACTTGACAAATATTGAAATACCAATTAAAAATTTCAAATTCTATTCATTTTGGTTTATAAATACATGAATATTAATAAATATTTCTTTAATTTAATAAAAATTGTTATAAATACCAATAAATATATTTTTAATTTATTATTACAAAATTGTTACAAAATATACCAATTTATTAATATTTTTAAATTTAATTTATTATCAATTAATGGCTTAATTAGTATCAATTAATACTCAAAACCCTAGCTCCGGTGCCGGGGAGAGAGAGAAAGAGAGAGAGAGAGCTTTGGTTTTGAGATCGCAACGGCGGCAGGTCGATCGTGATGGCATGAAAGGGTTTCAGATTGATCTCAGACATGAACAACATTAGAGAGACAGAGATATCTGCTACGATCGCGAAGAGAGAGAGAGAGAGAGAGAGAGAGAGAGAGAGAGAGAGAGAGATAGAGCATCAGATTGTCATCATCGTCACCTACAAAACCCTAGCCGGCAGCCCCCATCGTCAAATTGAGAGAGATAGAAAAAGAAAGAGAGAGAGCTCACAGAGCAAGCTCTGGTTCATGCCGAAGAGAGAAAGAGAGAGCTAGCTCTGGTTCAGATCGTCACCGGCGGCGCTAGGGTTTCAAATCATCACCAGAGGCTCTAGGGTTTCAGATTGATCGCGACGGTTAGAGTTTTGCCCCTTAGTTGTGATCGTGACAGCGGAAGGTCGATCGAGAGAGAGAGAGAGAGAGACATTGTCAGAAATCGTAACCCTCACCGGAAATCGCCACCCTCGTTGGAAATCGCCTCTCTTTCTCTCTCTTAAAGTGAACAGTGTGAGAGTGTGGTTCATATACGAGGTATTTGGTAATACCAGAATTTGATGAGGGGCATTTAAGTAATTTTGCCCCTCTAAACCAACTTTCCGCTTAATCTATAATCTCCAAAGCACCCCCATAGCTACTTGGGAAAAAAGCTATTTTTCTACTTAATTTAAGCTACAATCTGATAAGTTAAGTTGCACCAAACATTTGCCTCTTTTATGGAAATGAAAACCAGTCAACTGTTAAACACATTGTCAGGTTTACAGGCCAGTGCGGTTACCAACAATGACTACATGAAATTAATTAAGGCAGCTTTCGTATGGTATACAAACCTTACACCTGGTTCTATCCAGACTTAGCAACAAATGAAAGAGGTGTTTCATACCTAGTTTTTCCAAACAGAGCCTGAAGTATCTATGGCAGACTTGGCAAGGTTGAGCCAAAGGTCTGATGAAAAGGCTGCTCAATTTATTGCTAGATTCAAAAGGGCACGAAATAAATGCAGGTTTGTACTACCTGAACCTGAATTTGTAAGATTGACCCAAAATGGGCTAGAGTTTAGACTTCGAAATAAGTTTGACTCAACAAAGTTTCGAGATCTAGTAGAATTAACTTATAAAGTTATTAGATATGAGGCTCTCATTGAAGAAGAACAGGATCGAAGTAATGCATCTTATAGGACCTATTATAGGGACCATAATTTTGGGATTGATACAGCAAGGATTATAGGACAAGAACCTATGATCCGTGAAGCATTAATTTAGAATGATACCACTATCGATCAACAATTTAAAAAAAAAGATTTTCACAGGAAATATTCTTTTGATATATCAAAAGCAAATGACATATTTGATCATTTGTTAACAGCACATTTTTTAAAATTGCCTACAAAGTTAAAATTCCAACTTCAGAAGAAATAAAAGGCAAAATGTACTATAAATGGCATAATTCTTGGTTTCATTCAACTAAAAACTGCATTGTTTTTCGAGACAGGATTCAAGAGCAGATTCAGAAGGAATATTGAAATTCCCAGCCAAGGCAGAGAAGGCAATAGGGATTGACATTGACCCGTTTCCAGAAATCAAAGAAGCTGCAGCCAATGTTGGCATACCTGACTTCCTTGCCCAAAAGATGAAGAAGGGACTGTCTTTGAAAGAATTGGATGAAGTCAATATGCAGATGCATGTAGTCAGTCAGGCTGCCTTGAAAAAGAACATAAAAACTGCATTGTTTTTTGAGACAGGATTCAAGAGCAGATTCGGAAAGGAATATTGAAATTCCCAGCCAAGGTAAATAAAGCAATGGGGATTGACATTGATCCATTTCCAGAAATCAAAGAAGCTACAACCAATGTTGGCATACCTGACTTCGTTGCCCAAAAGGTGGAGAAGGGACTGTCTTTGAAAGAATTGGATAAAGTCAATGTGCAGATACATGTAGTCAATCAGGCTGCCTTGAAAAAGAACATATAGTGTTCCCCAACTAGTGGGCAAAGCTTTGATGGCTAAGGAAATGGCTCTAGCGAAGAAATGATAGATGATGATTCACTTGAAGCAACTGTCATGCAGCGAATGTATCCCAGATGTAGGCTAAGTTACAAATGGCTAAAAAGACTTCCAGTTGATGGGAAACAGTACTACAAGGACGGGCAGAGAGATCGAAGGTCAGTTAGTACCCACAACAAGAGGGCACATTCAAAAGACCCTATTCAGCAGCTATCCTTGGTTGGATCTGCAGGTGCCAGGAATTTGTCAAAAGGTAAGAGACCTTTGTATGAAGCTAGGCCACCAAATTATTACAGAACAGTTGATAAGCCCATAAATAGGCTTGAACTTGGCCTAAAATAGGGAACTAGGACTAGTGATTGGTTTTCGAAGGCAAAAACAGCAGGCCCAACGACTGGTACAAAGGGCTCATGGGTACGAGAAGTACCAGATTGGTTTGTCATGTAAAATAAGCCTAAGATGATACTAACCTAGGGGAAGGCCTTTGCAAGCAGGGATAGAATGATTAAGCCTTTTTTGGTGGCCCTAAACAATTGGGTTTTACTCAAAAATCCAAAGACAAAAGAACCAAACATGGTTCCTGTGATCTCTAGATCTCATAAGAGAAAAGTACAACATAGATTTACTCAGTACCAGAGGATCTTAAGGGAGCTAGTGAGGGCACCTCTAAGAGATCAAGTAGAAGAAGGAGAAAATTCGAAACCTAGTCCCAAGATCAACAGAAGTGCCAGCAGAGAGAAATTGGCTAAGGTTCATGCTTAATTGAAAACCAAAGAGAGATCAAGTCTGGCAGGCCTCGAAAAGGCCTTAATGGAAAGTGATGATGACAATGAGACAGGTGAAGGAATTTGACTAGGCCAGGAGTAGGTATTGGCTGAAGAAGATGTGTTTGAAGCCTTTATGGTTGAACAAGTAATGTCTGTATTCAAGTCAGACCAACAACAGACCACTAATAAGGAGTCTAACTACTCTGTCATAGCACTCTTCCCATTCAGTCTTCAATGTGGGCCAGTAACGGTGAGGTCGGTTAACCTTCCAATTTCCCCAGTTGTAGCTTCCTTCATAGAGGAGGTAATGTTCCTCCAAGCGTAGGTATAAAGGAGGAAGTGTAGTAGGAGCCTCCTTGAAGATGGGACCAAGAACGTATTCTCCTCGAGCATGGTGACGAAGGACAAAGATTCTACCATCAATCGGGCTTTGACCCTCTGGTGTCTCGTATTTGGCTATCTCATCAGTAATGCATCTCCTCAAAGCCACTAAGGAACGTAAATGTTCAACAACTAGTACTTTCACAGAGGAAGAAAAATCCATCGGTAAGGGATTGAAAGAAGGGTGAGGAGAATGAGTAAGGGAAGTGTAAGGAGTTAAAGTAACAGTGGGAGTGAGAGTAAAGACTGGACAAGCAAATGGGCAAGAGCGCGAGAAATTGGGGCTTTAAACCTTCATGTCCAAAATTGCCCATTCAACCTAACAGGTCAAATAGGCCCGAGTTATTTGATTGTTTATTTGTGACCCGTGTGGGATTAAGGCCTTTATTTTAAAAGTCTTGAAAACACATTTTTGACCCTCCATAAAGAAATTTTCCTTCAAAGCAGCACCTTGTTAGCTTATAAAGGAAGAAAATATGCTTTGAAGTGTTTAGCTTGGCTTTGAAACCAGTTTTTTGCTAAAATGTTCAAAACTATATCTCAACTCTAGTAAAGTTACAGCATGTTTAACAATTCGAAGGTCTTAAAAGTATGATCCTAGACGTTCTTCCAAAAAAGATTTCCTTCGAAGCAGTATTTTATTATCTTTTAAGGAAAGGAAATGTACTTTTAAGTGCTTTGTTTGGCGTCGAAATAAGGAGGTACTATAAGGCCAATATTTGCTAGAATGGTACGAGAGTTTTGCAGATTAAAAGATTTACAAAATTGGCAAAAGTGAAACCCATGTCTTTAAAATTGCAGAAGTATAAAAGTACATTCTTGGGCTTTCTATTGAGCAGAGCCCTTTGAAGGAAGAATAATATCACTTCTTAAGGGAAACTATGCAAGCTTCAAAATAGATGGATTACTTCGAAACTAATATTTGTTAATTATAAGAACAAATTAAATGACAAAAGTCATGTATATTGACAAATATAGACCATGCAATTGGAATATAGAAACCCAATTTTATTGATGTGAACATCTACATTGGGAATGCCTATTTGGCTGCATTCTCAATTTCGTAAAAATTAGGAATAGACAGGTTACAAGGTCATGAAATTTTGTCTGGCAAAATTCAATAAATACATGTTCTTTTTCTAACATTTCCTCTATCCTATCTAAATTTGGCTTATCTAATTAGTGAGCCCTTATTTGGTAGAAAAGTTGTTGGGCCCTCATTTCAAATTCTGTTTGCTTCAAGGCTTTCTTCACTTCATCCATCTCATCTATCCGATACATATCATCCATATCAATATCTTCCCCGTACTTTGAATCAAGCTTCTTGAAATCTTCATATTCTTCAAGAAGATTTTCTGCTTCATATTGAGTTTGGATGTGAATAGTGGAGATCTCCTCCAAAGATTCGCTAGTGGCCAAAGCATTTTTGTACCAGTTAAACAGCAAAGGGAGCTGGTCTAGAAAAGTGTGAAGTTCTGCTTGGGCCACTGGGCTGAGGTTGTGGCTTCAAGAAACAATGTCACAAGCCCATAGAAAATTCTTGTGAGGAGTGTCATCTTGAAGGGCTTCGAAAGATAAATGAGAAAGGGTAACAAGCAGGGTCTGGGCTTTATACTGCTGATAAGTAGTTGGAGGAACTAGAGCCTGATAAGGAGCGAAATGCTGGCTTTCGAAGAGAGTAAGTTTTAATTCCTCAATCCAGTTAGGATTAGGAGGAAGGGGATGAGCAGTTGGGTCCCCTCTAAGAGAAGGTGGAAACTAAGGCTCATTTACACACTCTAGCCAATCAGAAGAGCGAAGTTTTGCTTTCTTGGCTAAGAGTAAGGGGCTCATTCCCAAAGCTTCGATTGGGTAAGGGGTCTTTTGCACTATTTTGGTTAGCAGGGTGGAGGTATACCATGCCGAAAGCAAGTTGTCTTCGAGACAACGAAGGCGGTTGAATGGAATATAAGGATATACCACAGAGCTGCGTGAAGAAAAAGGAATCGTAGTGGGATCGTCAAATTCAACAAGCCTGTGATGAATTCGTTCTCTTGTTTGGGGTTGGGTTAGTGTTGACCAAGCATTCCAAGCAGTAGTCCTAATAGAAGAGAAGGCAGCTTCATCCCACGTAGAGGGTTTTGGAGCAGATGAAGAACTTCCAAGATCTATTTGGGTAAGTTTTTGGTCTAAAGGCTCATATTCTGCGAAAGCCTCCATAACTTGTATAAATGGAGGAGGATAGCTATGGCTAATAAATGCATGGAAGTTTTTTCAAGATTGATTATCATTATCTAAAGCCCCTTCGTATGCTTGATCAATAAAAGAGAAGGTTTGATTAGCCATCAAAGATGTATCAGTCTTTTTGTTTACACAGATAGTGGAGGTAGGGTTCAAGCACAAAAGGGAATTCAATGAAGTTCAGTGTTTTAAACATTGCTTGGAAACGGTTATACTTCCAGGATAAATAATTTCCATGCACGTCCTAGGACAAGGGAAAAATGCATTGATCCATTAATATTACCAAGTATTGGCTATATTAGTAAGGTGATGTTGGTTATATATTTTGTACAGACCTATCGCAGCCTGACACTTGGATCAAAAGGGGCAATTTGGGGAATAAGTTGCAGTCTCCAATCATCAACAAACACATGGCAACTTATAACAGTGACAATGGATCTGTGAGACATGGAAATAGTTAAGATACCCAAGGTGATGTGGCCAAAACAATTGTTTACAATTTAAATTCAAATTCAAGAGGGAAGCCCAACCGTGGGAGCAGAATAGTGGGAGCAAACTGTTCAAAGCCATACTCACTGATCATGGAGATCACTTCAACAATTATCACTTACTTCGACGGTCATCTTTAGAGCTTATAAATAAATGAGAGTGCTAATACTTGTAACAGGGCCGCGAGGGACCTCACTACAGCTCGGACTCGATTTGCGTCACGGTTCTTAATCTTGAACCAAGAAGTCCAAATCCGGCAAATCGTTTTGAGAAAACAGATTTTTGAAAGAAGTGCCAAACATGGACTGCTTTGCCAGATACAGAGTCGCCACCTAAATATTTTATTTTGGGAAATTTAGGAAACCCTGACTCGTTGCCTAAGGCCACGTGTCCGTCATCACCAAAGTTGCCTCGGCTCGGGAACTTGGGTACGATTGGGGAAGGTCACTTCGTGAGCACCCCCGCTCGCCTGATCAAAGATCGGCCTCTACTAACCATGATATCAAGTTTTGAAAACATTATGCGTTCTTATTCCGGTTATTAGCCTAGATTTACTATGTGATGCGCACAGCATACAAATATAGACTGGGTCGCCTGAATTGGAACAAAACATTTCATGTTTGTTTTTGAAAGATGGTTTGCTACTCGCAAGTAGGCTTAAAATGCAGATTTTGCCACCCTCAGGTGGGCTTTAGAAAAGATGGTTTTGCCACTATCTAGTGGGCTTAAAACAAACAATCAACGCATTGTTCCAATTCAAATAACCCAACCTTCACCCACAGGCATTCAGGCAGTTATATCACATAAGCACATAGCCTCATGGTAAGCATGCTATCATGGCAGTCACTCACACACATGCAAGGATGCTAAAGCATAAAACTTACCGAGTACTCCAAGCCAAAACAGAAGCTGATTAGAAATCATGCATGATCCTAACTATACAGAAATGCCTAATGCAACACATGCAATAATGCAACTACGGTAGGCTCGGCTATTCTAAAGATGGCATATGATGATGCTACAGCTAACATGTATTCAACTTGGAATTGAAATACAGATGCAGTTAGTATGATGCGCCGAGCCCGGTGCATGCAAAACAGATGAATGATGCAAACATGTTATCATGCTGTATGCTAATTGAAACATGCCCTAATCTAACCATCATAAGCTGGTAAATAAAAGGGAAGAAAGACGTGGGGTTGGAAGACATACATCACACACACACGCACACTTATTACAATTTTGCCCTCGCACAGAGGGTCCGAATAAATAGTACAGTCCAAATATGTACAAATCCCTAATTAATTTACAAATTAACTAAGAAAAATAATAAACTGGCATGCAAGCCAGGGACTGTCTTGACTCTTCTCCAGATGATGAATGATGCATGTCCGGGTTGCCTTGTGCAGAAATCCACTGCGATGCCCCAATTAGCCTCTGTTTGCAATTGTTTTTGGAATGCGTGCCAAGCTCCGGAAGGCTGCTGATTCTTGATTTGCTGCAACAGAGAGCAAGAAAGGGGCATGGCAATGTATTTTCACATATGTATGCATACCTCGATCCTCGTGCCACCAATCACGCATCTCGATGCGTGATGGCCGAGGAGTCGAATTGCACAACTCAATATGAAATGAATGCACATATGAACACAATAAGACCTAACTCCATCATCCGGAGTGTCAGTGACTGGGAATTGAGACACGTTCCGTCACTCGGAGTACGAAACGTACCTCGTTTCCCGTGCTCGGGCTAACTCCTATCCCAAACACTATGCAAGATGCATGACATGCATGAATGCAACTAAGATACAACCTAACATGCACAATGCTATGAAATGGCATACACGATGCACGAGGTAACATGGCATACACAATGCGCTAACATACAACCTAGCATACACAATGCTATGAAATGAAATGGCATACACAATGCATAATGGGCTTACACCAACACAAGTGGACCTCAGCCACACTCACATAGGAGGCCATTAGATGAAAATGAGACACTCGAAATGCGTGCACACGTGCACGCAAACCGAGGACCGACCCTAAGGCACCGAAATGCCACTCTAACAAGACATGGCAAAGCATGGAATATGGCATACTAGCATGCAAATTTCAGAGGCAATAAGTGATGCAAAACAGCCCCGAAAGATGGCAAAATGACACCCGATGCATGGAATGAATCCCGAAACATGAAATTAAGCGCATGGAATGACCTATGGCTATGCAATGCATGCATTATTTGAACATTAAGTGTGAATACAGAATCAAGAAAGCCCCAAAAAAAGCATATTTACAGTTTTAAGCAAGGCCAAACAGTGAACACAAATGGGGCTAAGCTATCATGCAAAAATGGCCCCGAAAGCGAGATAATGAAGCAAGTAGCAGCTTCTGACCTTAAACAGAGAAGGGACCTTCTACAATGTTGAAGAGGGACCCAAAATATGGTATTTTACAGTTGATGACCAAACCCAAAACAGTGCAAAAGCATGCTCAAAATACTATGCAAAATAAGGCCAAAAAGAGAGCTATAACACAAAGTACAAAAGGGATGCCTCAAACAGTAAAAGAACCTTAATGAAAGATGAAGAGGGCGTCAAAATAAGACCATTTACAGTTCAGATCAGAGCCCAAAAACAGAAGCACAAGGGCTAACAAATCATGCAAAAATAAGGCCAAAAGAGGGATACAAAGGCAAGTGGCAAATGGAAGCCTCAAACAGTGATGAGCCCTTCAACAATGTTGAAGAAGGGCTCAAAATAAGCCACTTTACAGTTTACAACATGCCTCAAAACAGTTTATACATAGGCCTAAAATACTATGCAAGGAAATGGCATAAAAGAAAGGTAAAGAAGCAAGTGCCACAAGGAAGCCTCAAACAGTGAGAGGCCCTTAAACAAACATGAAATAGAGCTCAAAAAAATTCTATTTTCAGTTAGGGTCGGAGCTCAAAAAAGTAAGCACAAGGAGCTAGAATATGAACCAAGAAAAGGGTCAAAAAGGGGAGAAGAGGACTTACCCTTGAAGACTAATCTTTGACAGCCTTTTGGACCAAAATGCAGCACTCCTAGGCTCTGAAGAACAACCTCAAGCTGCTGGAATGGAGGATGGAAGGGTGGGGCTATGGGTTGGTGAAGAACCAAGGGGGTTTTTAAGGCTTAGAGTAGAGAGAGAGAGAGATTTAATGTGAGAGCTCCAAACCAAAATTTTCTAACCCCTAAAACACAGCTGGGGGGTCTGTTATATAGACACAAGAGGGTGGAAAAGAGGGGGGAAAAATGGGGGGGAAATGAAATTCAAATTTCCCCCCCAAAATGCCAAACCCTCGGACATAAGGCCTAAAGGAAAATAAAATTCACTTCTAGGACACACTTGGGGAGGGGGTTATGGCCGGCTAGTTAAAAAGGGCAAAAAAGTCATTTCACCAGCTTGGTGGCCGGCCTGCTAGGTTTTCTGGCCGGCCAGCTACTTTCAGGACAAAAAAATGGGCTGCCGGAAAGAAAAGTGTCCGGTGGGTGATTGGGAAGTCCAATGGTGGCCATTCAAGTATCCAAATTGAAGCCCCGGAAGTTAGCTTTCCAATGGCGCAAACCTTGCATTAAAATTCCTCCTATGGAAAACGTTATGCCAGTTTCCGTGAAGCCGCGCAGATTCGGTCCCAACCGGAGTGATGCCCTACTTTAATCAACCATATCCCCCCTATCCGGAATTGGATTTAGGAGATTCTTGAGTGCAAAATGAAGCCCCGGAAGTCTTCTTTCCAATGGTGGTGGCCTCATAGCTTGATTCCAAGTATGCAAATGAATAGGCCCGATTCGGCGTGGGCTGCTCGACTCTTTCTTAACGGTTCATGCCCATTTTCTTCCCCAACTGGATTTCTTCCCTCTTCTCCTCTTTTCTTCAACTCCAAACCCCTAAGTAAGGTGTTTTGAAATATTTTTCAAAGATTTCATCTCTCTTTCATTCATTTCCACTTTGTCCTTGCTCGGTTTACCGAAAAATGTAACATTTAACGAAATGCGAGCGTTGGAACATCGTAGAAACTTTATTTCAAAAACGTTTTGAAAGAGAGGGTTTTAAGGTCTAAAATCTTTTGATCAAGATCGTTTTGGTCCAAAAAGGGGTATGAAGTTGAGATTCGACTCTCTCTCCTTGCCGAAGAAATTGAACCTTTTTCCTGCACACCTTCCGAAACCATGAGTCGCGTCCAAGTCTTAAAGGTGGTCAAAAATGGGGTGTCTACAGTTGCCCCACTTTGACAGAACTCGGAAGTCAAGAAGTGACGGGAGTGAATGTCAAAGCCCAGAGACGACCCATTTTTGACAAGGCCGAAGACTTAGACAAACAGGCAAGATAGACAAAGATATGCCCGCAGGCAGGGGCAAAATGCAAATGATAATGCAAGAAGCCGAACATAACTTATGATCATGCAAAGAAACATAGGGACGTATCCCGGTGTTTCGGAAAGGTATAAGCATTGGAACGTATTCCAGATGCTCTTAACCAAAGATGGAGAAACATGGGGACGCATCCCAAGATTTAGGGACGTATCCCATGGTTTAGGGACGAATCCCAAGGTTTAGGGACGTATCCCAAGATTTAGGGACGTATCCCAAAGGTTAGGGACGTATCCCAGAGGTTAGGGACGTATCCCAAAGATTAGGGACGTATCCCAGAGGTTAGGGACGTATCCCAGAGGTTAGGGACGTATCCCAGAGGTGTTTAGGGACGTATCCCAAGATTTAGGGACGTATCCCATGGTTTAGGGACGTATCCCAAGGTTTAGGGACGTATCCCAAGATTTAGGGACGTATCCCAAAGGTTAGGGACGTATCCCAGAGGTTAGGGACGTATCCCAAAGATTAGGGACGTATCCCAGAGGTTAGGGACGTATCCCGGAGGTTAGGGACGTATCCCAGAGGTTAGGGACGTATCCCAAAGGTTAGGGACGTATCCCAGAGGTTAGGGACGTATCCCAGAGGTTAGGGACGTATCCCAAAGGTTAGGGACGTATCCCAGAGGTTAGGGACGTATCCCAAAGATTAGGGACGTATCCCAGAGGTTAGGGACATATCCCAAAGATTAGGGACGTATCCCAAAGGTTAGGGACGTATCCCAAAGATTAGGGACGTATCCCAAGGATTAGAAAAGAAGGAGAAACATAGGGACGTATCCCGGTGTTTCAGGAGGAAGGAGAAACATAAGGACGTATCCCGGTGTTCTGCAAGGAATGTGAAACATAGGGACGTATCCCGGTGTTCCGCAAGGAATGTGAAACATAGGGACGTATCCCGGTGTTTCAGAATGGTGTGAGCATTGGAACGTATTCCGAACGCTTTTAACCGAAGAGGGAGAAACATAGGGACGTATCCCGGTGTTTCGAAATGGTGTGAGCATTGGAACGTATTTCGAATGCTTTTAACCGAAGAGGGAGAAACATAGGGACGTATCCCGGCGTTTCAGAATGGTGTGAGCATTGGAACGTATTCCGAACGCTTTTAACCGAAGAGGGAGAAACATAGGGACGTATCCCGGCGTTTCAGAAAGAAGAGAGAAACGTAGGGACGTATCCCGGTGTTTCGGAAAAGGGATAAGCATTGGAACGTATTCCAAATACTCTAAACCAGAGGAAGTCTGACCCGTCGCACGTGCGAGGAGAAAGAAAGACAATTGCAAGTGAAAATGTGCATAACAATGCAAGATAGATGTGCATAATCAATGTAATGAATGAGAATAACAATGCTAGTGAAGTGGGTGTATAACAATGCAATTGGAATGGGCATCACAATGCAAGCATGAGAAGTGCATAACAATGCAGGTGGAAGGATGCATAACAATTCAAGTGGAATGTGCGTGACAACGCATATTTGAGACAAAATGCCGAATAAGGAAATACAAGCCTTAACGAGACCAGATTAAAACGCGACCTCCGATTTACCTTTTAGAGGGGTTTGCAACACATTCAGCTCAAAAACGGGCACACCCTGTTCATATTAGAGAGAGATAACATCTGTTACTACTTTAATTGTCATTCTGACTTGAAGCAGGCTTACACTTGGGATAGAGGCACGCTCATTCTTCGGAACACTAACAAGGTTTGAAGAGGTACATCCGGAATACAATCTCAGAATTCGCTGAAGGTGAAACACACTCAGATGCTTCGATTTTCCCTCTTTTCTTTTGCTTTGCAGTTTGGAACCCACATAGCTTCAGATAGGTCCTTGTTTCGCTGTTCTCACATGACCTGGGTTAAACCCTGCAGTTTTCGAAAGAACAAATTCCTTTTTTTGCACAAATGTGGAGAATGGCACAGCACTCTGAGCACACAACAAATCATTTTTGAAATTGAGAGAATGAGTTCTCGACCGGGTATTGAGCCTACAACTGAACACAGCAAAGACGACCCAACAACGAAAAATAAAGGTAAACAACCTAAACACACCGAGACACACTTCGGAACGGCTCAAAGCAAGAATCAAGAAAAACAAAACAAAAGACACAACACATAGACGTGTTACAAAGACAAGAGACCTCTCAGTGCACGAGGAGCCAGTTTCTCTGGGTATTATTTCCCACCCTTTCTCATTTGTGATTCTCACATCACTCGGCCCTCAAGCTCTGTTTTTCTGGAAAAAAAAAAACCTTTTCCTCACTTTTTCTCTCAGCGCACATCTCTCTATTCTTCAATCTCTCATTTTAAATCCCTCCCCTAGGTGGTTAATGGATAAACAGCAAGTTGCAGGCTCGTGCCCCTAGCATTCTGCTAGATTCTTTTTCTTCTGCGCGCAGCTAGTGAGTTTCTCCCACAGAGGGGCTGTGCTACAACTGGGTGTGTAGCAAATCTGCAGCTGACCTCGGTTGACGATGCTCTGCCAGGGAGTTTGGACGTGATCAGATATGTCCAGATGAGGAAGTGGAATATCTTGCCCCATTCCAGTTCGTGCTTCGCACGTGGCTTGATACCTCGTTGCTTAGAGGGTGAGAGAGCTTTCAGCCCTTTGTTGTTAGCTTCAGTTGTGCCCTTTTCTGGCAAGTAGAGTGCCCTTTCTGGCAAGTGCGTTGATAAAGGGAAAAAGACAGAGAACCTAACTCAACTGTGCCCCTAGTTCATCATGTTGACCATGTTTTGTTTTTGCTTTCTACTAAAACAATTTTGACCAAAATGAGAGTTAGATTAACATGCTTGTTCGATTTTTGATTTGAGATCATGCAAGTTGGGTTATGAGCACTAAAAATTTCCTTTTTGGGTCCAAGAAAGTGGTCCTGTTTTAGAAAAAATGGAATAATTTTCGAGAGAATTAGTCAACCTCAGTAAAAATTCTCAAAAACTATTTTTGCAAACGGCCACTGCTCAGCGAGTAGGGAACCTACTCTTGAGATGCACAACCTCAGATCCAAAGGAAAACTGCCCCGTGCTTGAAGAGAGCTGCATGGCAACGGAAAGTTGCCCCTTGTTTGAACGGCACTGCGGCGCGTTGAATGGCAACGGAAAGTTGCCCCTTGTTTGAATGGCACCACAGCGCATTGTAGTCAGTCCTCAGAGTGACGAACACAACCAAATCCTCAGACACAGAGAAGACAAAGATGACCAGAACCATCGCATGGACACAATCGAATTGAAGTGTTTTACAACTGGACTTCAGAATGAAGTTGCCTACGTATCCCAAAGATGGGAATCAAGCCTTACGTAGTTCGGGGTTAAGGTACACTCGGGTATTAACCTCTCCTTTTTAGGCTCTAACTTTTGCCAAGGCGCCCATCGCGGGTTTTCGACCTTGCGAGCTTTGTTCTTCTTTCTTTCTTTTCTTTTCTTTTTTTATATTCTTTTCATTCCTTTTTCTTCTTCTTTTTTTGCATTTTTCTTTTTCTTTTCTTTTTGCATTTTTTGTATATTTTTTGTCTCGCTCTAACTTTTGCCTGGGTCGCCCTTCTGGGTTTTCGACCTAGCGAGCCTCTCAAAGGGTAAAAGTGTAGCTTGGTCCATGCCAAATGGTTGTAGGGTTTTGAAGTCATCCATATCCAGGAGAGTGGCTGTTGACTTGCAAGAAGACTCATCTTCGGCTCTTCGAGCACATCTGACATTTTTGCCCCTAGTTCGAAGGGTGCTTCCGTTCTAGCTTTGCAAGCTTCTTCTGATCTTCTTGATCCGACTTTCCTGGCCTCTTGTTCGAGGGCTGCTTCAAAACTGGCCACACAGGCCTCACATTGTAGTTGACCGTTGAACATTCTGAATTCAAGTTCAAGGTTTGGAAGCAAAGGGGTTGAGTCTCGAAGCTGAGAGAGTTCCTAGGCTGCACAATCTCAAGAGCGATTCCACACAGGTCTTCGCAGGACCGCGCAAATCATTTTGTTTTTGAAAATTTTTAAGAAAGCGACAAGTCGCTTGCGCTGAAGATAGTGTGAAACCAGTCTGGATCAAGCCAGGGTCCTTCTCAGTACTCACGCTAACAAGCATGATTTCATTCATTAAGGGCTTAGCACGCCTCTCTTTCTCTCAAATGATCAAAGTTTTGCAAATCCCGAAGAATTCCTTCCTCTTCGTTTTCACCGCAGTGTTCAAAAAAAGTTTTGAAAAACTTAGGTCGATGTAATGAATTCAAGGCACAGAAAAGACACAGCTTCTAGTCAAATACTGCCATCTCATTTGGAATTTCTGGTACAACTGGCACACGGCAGAAGCAAACACAAAAACATGAAAAACCACTGCTGTTCATTCAAATCTGTTGGCGTTACTGGCTCCAAGGCAGAAACAGACTCAAAACAAAATGAAAAGACAAACACAAAACAAAATGGTGACGTCCGAGGTAACACCCCCCGGAATCACCCGACTCCTATACAACAGGACTGACTCGATACAACAAGACAGCCCCAAAACAAAAGAGACTGACTCAAAACAAAAAGACAGACTCAAAAACAAAACAACAAGACTGACCTAATACCTAAGTCAGAATGTACAAAAACCAGCATTCACAAATGCTCAAAACAGTGCGTGCCATACACTATATCTGAAATAAACTGAACGCCGCCTGCAGGTGGTTCATCCCCCAATCACATCACATTATCCCTCAAGTTCACTGATCCAGTGCCGATAGACTTTGCAAAGCTCGGCGCGGCAATGACCCTGCTGTCAATCAAATCTTGCACTTCGTGGCGAAGACGAAAGCAATTGTCAGTGCCATGACCGGTTTGTTGATGGAAGGTGCAGTACTTGGCTGGATCATGAGAGGGAGGAAGTTTATCTGGCAGTGGCCGCGGCTCCAGGGGTTTCAGATCCCCCTTTCTAATCAGGACCCTCAAGGCCGCTGATAGAGACATGTACAATGGGGTGAACACCCTTTGGCCCCGAGGTGGGTATTTGGCAGGTTGTGAGCTGGTTGTGTTGGATGTATCAGTGAAAGGGTCAGCAGGTGCTGACTTTTGGTGATCTCTTCCGAGTGTAGGATTGGAGCTGAAAGGGGCGTTTCTGGTACGACATCCCTTGTCTCGGCTTGCCCCTTGATTCAGACTGCCCCCAACTTGAGTGGCGAAAGTGTCCTCCACAGTCTTTGCAACAACTGCGAGCACTTGCTGTTTGTTCAGTCCCTCGGCTTTCAAAGCCTCAACAGCCCACTGAAGGTGTTCATGGGGACCAATTCTTGCCCCTACCCTGTTCTTACCACTTGCCCTCACTTTGCTAAGGGATTGGCCTTCCTCAAATGCAGCCTGTCCCAAGACTGGGGAGCCTTTTGACATGAAATTCCCAGTATGTGATATGGTTGATGATGGAGCCAATGTCCCGGAGGCCAGATCTGTCACAGTTCTTTGAAGATCTTCAATCATTCTTTTTAGCTCAGAAGTAGTGGGCTCACGGGTTTGAGATGATTGGGGTCCAGGTGCATCCTTCATGCATAGGTCCATGCTTTCTGGAATGAACACCTTAGGCTTGGGTAGATGGACCGGGGTGATGTATATGCTGGGGTCGAAGGTGGATGGTAGTGTATGGATGAGGTTGAGATGTAGAGGTGACGGGTCAGTACTAACCTGAGGTCCTTTTGGTGGAGCTAGATGCAACGGTTCGTATCATGACCGTGCTGTTGATGGTAGGCACAATATTTAGCTGGGTCATATCTTGGTGGAAAAGGGTTTGGAAGGGGTTGGGGTTCTAGAAGTTCTAGGTGCCCTTCTTCTCGCAGCTTTTTCAAAGCTTGAGAAAGACTCATGTAAAGAGGATGGAATTTTCGGGCTTGGGGCCGAGTTGAAGTGGTTGGTTCTTGGCCATTGAGGGAAGTGGTGATAGTGTCTACTTCTGAGCATTTCGCAGCTGTGCTACCATCAGTAGTAGCATTGGAACTGCGAGCAACATTCCTCTTCAAAGGCTCATTATCTTCTGCAAAAATCCCTTGTCTGATGGCATCCTCGATTTGAACCCCCATTTCATGAAGAGCTGGAAAGGTAAACAGAGGTAGAACAACCATCTTTTGCAGCAACTTGCCATGCAGATTCCGAACAATCATCCTGATCTGATCTTTGTCGGAAGGCCTTGTAGTCATCATTGAGGCCTTTTCTCTCCATCTCGTCACGAACTCTGAGAAACCCTCCTTTGGCTCTTGGCGGGTGACTTCAAGATCACGAGTTGTGACCTCGATCTGTGTGTTGTAGGAGTATTGAACAATAAAGGCCTCAGCCAGCTCTTCCCAGGTCTGTTTCACAGAGCTCTCCAATTTTGCATACCAGATTGCGGCTATCCCAGACAGGGTTCGGCCGAATAATGACAATTTTTGGGCTGTGGTCAAACCCATTGGCCTTAAGATATCAGAAAACAGTTTGAGGTGCACTATTGGGTCTTCAGAGCCATCGAATCGATCGATATGTGGCATCTTGAACCGATCCGGTAATGTCACCACTGAGTCGGTATAACCATCCTCTATATCAGGAATAGAGTGGGCCCCCTGAGACTTTTTGAACAATTTCTCAAGCTTGCTCACTTTCAATGCTGTGGGATCCGTCTCGAACTCAAAAGGGGAGTCTGGTAGGTGGGTGGGTGTTTTAGATAGCTGGGGTAGAATCGGGGGCGGAGCTGGCCCGACTGGAATGTCCGTATCTGCCTGGACATTAGTTGTCTCCCCGAGTGTTGGAACTCTGGATGGGGGAGGAGCTTGATGTGAAGCAGATGCTCCTGTTTGCTGCTCTAACCTGGCAATTGTCTCTATCTGTTGGGCTATGACCACAGCCTGTTGCTTGGCGAATTCAGCTTGGCGGACAGCATCTTGCTGCATGAGTTTCATACTTTCTTGCATCTGGCGCATCATTGCCTTCATCCCTGACGTGTTCTGCTGATCCATCTAACTGACTGGTATCTATCCCTGCAGTAGAAACTGAGACCTCAGCCTGACTGTTCACTGGTGGGGTGGATAAGGGCCACTGATCTGGTAACTGCTGAACTGGTGATTTGTGCCTGACTGGCCTTTTCACCCTACCTCTGGTAAAGGAACACTGATTGCCCTTGAACTGAATCTCTGACCTGACAAAGTCTATCAACACAAGTTCGGTGTACCCGGGGGACATTGGAGCCTTCTGAAGCTATGGTTCCGAGACTACCTAGCAAAAGAGAAAACCGACAGCATCTCAGCTTGATTTCACCATAACCAATATGAGCAAAGCCGAATGAGTGTGCTCTCTACTGAATTCTGCCCAAAATTCTGCCTGTAAACTGATACCCTCAGGTAAAACTGATTCTTCCAAATACTGATGCCTGCAGGCCTGATACCCAGACTTGCAAACTGATACATGCATTCCTGTAGAGACGCACTCTAAAAGCACATAACAAGCAGGTGAGAGCCAAAAGACCCCTATGTTGGGGTGGGGTTTCCCTGTCCTATTTTGTCAGGAGCTAGGGTTTCACTACGCACGCAACGGTTTCAAACAACCTATATTGGGTAAGCAACCTGTCCTAGTTTGGAATGGTCACTACGGTTCCGAATATGCACTAGGTCGAATGGTCAAAAGGGTGCCCTGGTAAAACCGGGGTTTGTGTTCCCATACTGGCAGAGCTCACAACCGGTCAGCCTTATAGTCATGCCTTGACAAGACAAGCCTCCGGCAAACCGTTCAGGAATAGCAGATGGCAAACACGGTGTCCTAGGCGCACCAATGCAAATGTAATGCAAAGAAACACATAAGTGTAATCAAAACAAGATATCATGAGTTCGAGTCAAGTTCTCTAAATCCCCAGCAGAGTCGCCAGAAACTGTCACAGGGCCGCGAGGGACCTCGCTACAGCTCGGACTCGATTTGCGTCACGGTTCTTAATCTTGAACCAAAGAGTCCAAATCCGGCAAATCGTTTTGAGAAAACAGATTTTTGAAAGAAGTGCCAAACATGGACTGCTTTGCCAGATACAGAGTCGCCACCTAAATATTTTATTTTGGGAAATTTAGGAAACCCTGACTCGTTGCCTAAGGCCACGTGTCCGTCATCACCAAAGTTGCCTCGGCTCAGGAACTTGGGTACGATTGGGGAAGGTCACTTCGTGAGCACCCCCGCTCGCCCGATCAAAGATCGGCCTCTACTAACCATGATATCAAGTTTTGAAAACATTATGCGTTCTTATTCCGGTTATTAGCCTAGATTTACTATGTGATGCGCACAGCATACAAGTATAGACTGGGTCGCCTGAATTGGAACAAAATATTTCATGTTTGTTTTTGAAAGATGGTTTGCTACTCGCAAGTAGGCTTAAAATGCAGATTTTGCCACCCTCAGGTGGGCTTTAGAAAAGATGGTTTTGCCACTATCTAGTGGGCTTAAAACAAACAATCAACGCATTGTTCCAATTCAAATAACCCAACCTTCACCCACAGGCATTCAGGCAGTTATATTACATAAGCACATAGCCTCATGGTAAGCATGCTATCATGGCAGTCACTCACACACATGCAAGGATGCTAAAGCATAAAACTTACCGAGTACTCCAAGCCAAAACAGAAGCTGATTAGAAATCATGCATGATCCTAACTATACAGAAATGCCTAATGCAACACATGCAATAATGCAACTACGGTAGGCTCGGCTATTCTAAAGATGGCATATGATGATGCTACAGCTAACATGTATTCAACTTGGAATTGAAATACAGATGCAGTTAGTATAATGCGCCGAGCCCGGTGCATGCAAAACAGATGAATGATGCAAACATGTTATCATACTGTATGCTAATTGAAACATGCCCTAATCTAACCATCATAAGCTGGTAAATAAAAGGGAAGAAAGACGTGGGGTTGGAAGACATACATCACACACACACGCACACTTATTACAATTTTGCCCTCGCACAGAGGGTCCGAATAAATAGTACAGTCCAAATATGTACAAATCCCTAATTAATTTACAAATTAACTAAGAAAAATAATAAACTGGCATGCAAGCCAGGGACTGTCTTGACTCTTCTCCAGATGATGAATGATGCATGTCCGGGTTGCCTTGTGCAGAAATCCACTGCGATGCCCCAATTAGCCTCTGTTTGCAATTGTTTTTGGAATGCGTGCCAAGCTCCGGAAGGCTGCTGATTCTTGATTTGCTGCAACAGAGAGCAAGAAAGGGGCATGGCAATGTATTTTCACATATGTATGCATACCTCGATCCTCGTGCCACCAATCACGCATCTCGATGCGTGATGGCCGAGGAGTCGAATTGCACAACTCAATATGAAATGAATGCACATATGAACACAATAAGACCTAACTCCATCATCCGGAGTGTCAGTGACTGGGAATTGAGACACGTTCCGTCACTCGGAGTACGAAACGTACCTCGTTTCCCGTGCTCGGGCTAACTCCTATCCCAAACACTATGCAAGATGCATGACATGCATGAATGCAACTAAGATACAACCTAACATGCACAATGCTATGAAATGGCATACACGATGCACGAGGTAACATGGCATACACAATGCGCTAACATACAACCTAGCATACACAATGCTATGAAATGAAATGGCATACACAATGCATAATGGGCTTACACCAACACAAGTGGACCTCAGCCACACTCACATAGGAGGCCATTAGATGAAAATGAGACACTCGAAATGCGTGCACACGTGCACGCAAACCGAGGACCGACCCTAAGGCACCGAAATGCCACTCTAACAAGACATGGCAAAGCATGGAATATGGCATACTAGCATGCAAATTTCAGAGGCAATAAGTGATGCAAAACAGCCCCGAAAGATGGCAAAATGACACCCGATGCATGGAATGAATCCCGAAACATGAAATTAAGCGCATGGAATGACCTATGGCTATGCAATGCATGCATTATTTGAACATTAAGTGTGAATACAGAATCAAGAAAGCCCCAAAAAAAGCATATTTACAGTTTTAAGCAAGGCCAAACAGTGAACACAAATGGGGCTAAGCTATCATGCAAAAATGGCCCCGAAAGCGAGATAATGAAGCAAGTAGCAGCTTCTGACCTTAAACAGAGAAGGGACCTTCTACAATGTTGAAGAGGGACCCAAAATATGGTATTTTACAGTTGATGACCAAACCCAAAACAGTGCAAAAGCATGCTCAAAATACTATGCAAAATAAGGCCAAAAAGAGAGCTATAACACAAAGTACAAAAGGGATGCCTCAAACAGTAAAAGAACCTTAATGAAAGATGAAGAGGGCGTCAAAATAAGACCATTTACAGTTCAGACCAGAGCCCAAAAACAGAAGCACAAGGGCTAACAAATCATGCAAAAATAAGGCCAAAAGAGGGATACAAAGGCAAGTGGCAAATGGAAGCCTCAAACAGTGATGAGCCCTTCAACAATGTTGAAGAAGGGCTCAAAATAAGCCACTTTACAGTTTACAACATGCCTCAAAACAGTTTATACATAGGCCTAAAATACTATGCAAGGAAATGGCATAAAAGAAAGGTAAAGAAGCAAGTGCCACAAGGAAGCCTCAAACAGTGAGAGGCCCTTAAACAAACATGAAATAGAGCTCAAAAAAATTCTATTTTCAGTTAGGGTCGGAGCTCAAAAAAGTAAGCACAAGGAGCTAGAATATGAACCAAGAAAAGGGTCAAAAAGGGGAGAAGAGGACTTACCCTTGAAGACTAATCTTTGACAGCCTTTTGGACCAAAATGCAGCACTCCTAGGCTCTGAAGAACAACCTCAAGCTGCTGGAATGGAGGATGGAAGGGTGGGGCTATGGGTTGGTGAAGAACCAAGGGGGTTTTTAAGGCTTAGAGTAGAGAGAGAGAGAGATTTAATGTGAGAGCTCCAAACCAAAATTTTCTAACCCCTAAAACACAGCTGGGGGGTCTGTTATATAGACACAAGAGGGTGGAAAAGAGGGGGGAAAAATGGGGGGGAAATGAAATTCAAATTTCCCCCCCAAAATGCCAAACCCTCGGACATAAGGCCTAAAGGAAAATAAAATTCACTTCTAGGACACACTTGGGGAGGGGGTTATGGCCGGCTAGTTAAAAAGGGCAAAAAAGTCATTTCACCAGCTTGGTGGCCGGCCTGCTAGGTTTTCTGGCCGGCCAGCTACTTTCAGGACAAAAAAATGGGCTGCCGGAAAGAAAAGTGGCCGGTGGGTGATTGGGAAGTCCAATGGTGGCCATTCAAGTATCCAAATTGAAGCCCTGGAAGTTAGCTTTCCAATGGCGCAAACCTTGCATTAAAATTCCTCCTATGGAAAAAGTTATGCCAGTTTCCGTGAAGCCGCGCAGATTCGGTCCCAACCGGAGTGATGCCCTACTTTAATCAACCATATCCCCCCTATCCGGAATTGGATTTAGGAGATTCTTGAGTGCAACATGAAGCCCCGGAAGTCTTCTTTCCAATGGTGGTGGCCTCATAGCTTGATTCCAAGTATGCAAATGAATAGGCCCGATTCGGCGTGGGCTGCTCGACTCTTTCTTAACGGTTCATGCCCATTTTCTTCCCCAACTGGATTTCTTCCCTCTTCTCCTCTTTTCTTCAACTCCAAACCCCTAAGTAAGGTGTTTTGAAATATTTTTCAAAGATTTCATCTCTCTTTCATTCATTTCCACTTTGTCCTTGCTCGGTTTACCGAAAAATGTAACATTTAACGAAATGCGAGCGTTGGAACATCGTAGAAACTTTATTTCAAAAACGTTTTGAAAGAGAGGGTTTTAAGGTCTAAAATCTTTTGATCAAGATCGTTTTGGTCCAAAAAGGGGTATGAAGTTGAGATTCGACTCTCTCTCCTTGCCGAAGAAATTGAACCTTTTTCCTGCACACCTTCCGAAACCATGAGTCGCGTCCAAGTCTTAAAGGTGGTCAAAAATGGGGTGTCTACAGTTGCCCCACTTTGACAGAACTCGGAAGTCAAGAAGTGACGGGAGTGAATGTCAAAGCCCAGAGACGACCCATTTTTGACAAGGCCGAAGACTTAGACAAACAGGCAAGATAGACAAAGATATGCCCGCAGGCAGGGGCAAAATGCAAATGATAATGCAAGAAGCCGAACATAACTTATGATCATGCAAAGAAACATAGGGACGTATCCCGGTGTTTCGGAAAGGTATAAGCATTGGAACGTATTCCAGATGCTCTTAACCAAAGATGGAGAAACATGGGGACGCATCCCAAGATTTAGGGACGTATCCCATGGTTTAGGGACGAATCCCAAGGTTTAGGGACGTATCCCAAGATTTAGGGACGTATCTAGGGACGTATCCCAGAGGTTAGGGACGTATCCCAGAGGTTAGGGACGTATCCCAGAGGTGTTTAGGGACGTATCCCAAGATTTAGGGACGTATCCCATGGTTTAGGGACGTATCCCAAGGTTTAGGGACGTATCCCAAGATTTAGGGACGTATCCCAAAGGTTAGGGACGTATCCCAGAGGTTAGGGACGTATCCCAAAGATTAGGGACGTATCCCAGAGGTTAGGGACGTATCCCGGAGGTTAGGGACGTATCCCAGAGGTTAGGGACGTATCCCAAAGGTTAGGGACGTATCCCAGAGGTTAGGGACGTATCCCAGAGGTTAGGGACGTATCCCAAAGGTTAGGGACGTATCCCAGAGGTTAGGGACGTATCCCAAAGATTAGGGACGTATCCCAGAGGTTAGGGACATATCCCAAAGATTAGGGACGTATCCCAAAGGTTAGGGACGTATCCCAAAGATTAGGGACGTATCCCAAGGATTAGAAAAGAAGGAGAAACATAGGGACGTATCCCGGTGTTTCAGGAGGAAGGAGAAACATAAGGACGTATCCCGGTGTTCTGCAAGGAATGTGAAACATAGGGACGTATCCCGGTGTTCCGCAAGGAATGTGAAACATAGGGACGTATCCCGGTGTTTCAGAATGGTGTGAGCATTGGAACGTATTCCGAACGCTTTTAACCGAAGAGGGAGAAACATAGGGACGTATCCCGGTGTTTCGAAATGGTGTGAGCATTGGAACGTATTTCGAATGCTTTTAACCGAAGAGGGAGAAACATAGGGACGTATCCCGGCGTTTCAGAATGGTGTGAGCATTGGAACGTATTCCGAACGCTTTTAACCGAAGAGGGAGAAACATAGGGACGTATCCCGGCGTTTCAGAAAGAAGAGAGAAACGTAGGGACGTATCCCGGTGTTTCGGAAAAGGGATAAGCATTGGAACGTATTCCAAATACTCTAAACCAGAGGAAGTCTGACCCGTCGCACGTGCGAGGAGAAAGAAAGACAATTGCAAGTGAAAATGTGCATAACAATGCAAGATAGATGTGCATAATCAATGTAATGAATGAGAATAACAATGCTAGTGAAGTGGGTGTATAACAATGCAATTGGAATGGGCATCACAATGCAAGCATGAGAAGTGCATAACAATGCAGGTGGAAGGATGCATAACAATTCAAGTGGAATGTGCGTGACAACGCATATTTGAGACAAAATGCCGAATAAGGAAATACAAGCCTTAACGAGACCAGATTAAAACGCGACCTCCGATTTACCTTTTAGAGGGGTTTGCAACACATTCAGCTCAAAAACGGGCACACCCTGTTCATATTAGAGAGAGATAACATCTGTTACTACTTTAATTGTCATTCTGACTTGAAGCAGGCTTACACTTGGGATAGAGGCACGCTCATTCTTCGGAACACTAACAAGGTTTGAAGAGGTACATCCGGAATACAATCTCAGAATTCGCTGAAGGTGAAACACACTCAGATGCTTCGATTTTCCCTCTTTTCTTTTGCTTTGCAGTTTGGAACCCACATAGCTTCAGATAGGTCCTTGTTTCGCTGTTCTCACATGACCTGGGTTAAACCCTGCAGTTTTCGAAAGAACAAATTCCTTTTTTTGCACAAATGTGGAGAATGGCACAGCACTCTGAGCACACAACAAATCATTTTTGAAATTGAGAGAATGAGTTCTCGACCGGGTATTGAGCCTACAACTGAACACAGCAAAGACGACCCAACAACGAAAAATAAAGGTAAACAACCTAAACACACCGAGACACACTTCGGAACGGCTCAAAGCAAGAATCAAGAAAAACAAAACAAAAGACACAACACATAGACGTGTTACAAAGACAAGAGACCTCTCAGTGCACGAGGAGCCAGTTTCTCTGGGTATTATTTCCCACCCTTTCTCATTTGTGATTCTCACATCACTCGGCCCTCAAGCTCTGTTTTTCTGGAAAAAAAAAAACCTTTTCCTCACTTTTTCTCTCAGCGCACATCTCTCTATTCTTCAATCTCTCATTTTAAATCCCTCCCCTAGGTGGTTAATGGATAAACAGCAAGTTGCAGGCTCGTGCCCCTAGCATTCTGCTAGATTCTTTTTCTTCTGCGCGCAGCTAGTGAGTTTCTCCCACAGAGGGGCTGTGCTACAACTGGGTGTGTAGCAAATCTGCAGCTGACCTCGGTTGACGATGCTCTGCCAGGGAGTTTGGACGTGATCAGATATGTCCAGATGAGGAAGTGGAATATCTTGCCCCATTCCAGTTCGTGCTTCGCACGTGGCTTGATACCTCGTTGCTTAGAGGGTGAGAGAGCTTTCAGCCCTTTGTTGTTAGCTTCAGTTGTGCCCTTTTCTGGCAAGTAGAGTGCCCTTTCTGGCAAGTGCGTTGATAAAGGGAAAAAGACAGAGAACCTAACTCAACTGTGCCCCTAGTTCATCATGTTGACCATGTTTTGTTTTTGCTTTCTACTAAAACAATTTTGACCAAAATGAGAGTTAGATTAACATGCTTGTTCGATTTTTGATTTGAGATCATGCAAGTTGGGTTATGAGCACTAAAAATTTCCTTTTTGGGTCCAAGAAAGTGGTCCTGTTTTAGAAAAAATGGAATAATTTTCGAGAGAATTAGTCAACCTCAGTAAAAATTCTCAAAAACTATTTTTGCAAACGGCCACTGCTCAGCGAGTAGGGAACCTACTCTTGAGATGCACAACCTCAGATCCAAAGGAAAACTGCCCCGTGCTTGAAGAGAGCTGCATGGCAACGGAAAGTTGCCCCTTGTTTGAACGGCACTGCGGCGCGTTGAATGGCAACGGAAAGTTGCCCCTTGTTTGAATGGCACCACAGCGCATTGTAGTCAGTCCTCAGAGTGACGAACACAACCAAATCCTCAGACACAGAGAAGACAAAGATGACCAGAACCATCGCATGGACACAATCGAATTGAAGTGTTTTACAACTGGACTTCAGAATGAAGTTGCCTACGTATCCCAAAGATGGGAATCAAGCCTTACGTAGTTCGGGGTTAAGGTACACTCGGGTATTAACCTCTCCTTTTTAGGCTCTAACTTTTGCCAAGGCGCCCATCGCGGGTTTTCGACCTTGCGAGCTTTGTTCTTCTTTCTTTCTTTTCTTTTCTTTTTTTATATTCTTTTCATTCCTTTTTCTTCTTCTTTTTTTGCATTTTTCTTTTTCTTTTCTTTTTGCATTTTTTGTATATTTTTTGTCTCGCTCTAACTTTTGCCTGGGTCGCCCTTCTGGGTTTTCGACCTAGCGAGCCTCTCAAAGGGTAAAAGTGTAGCTTGGTCCATGCCAAATGGCTGTAGGGTTTTGAAGTCATCCATATCCATGAGAGTGGCTGTTGACTTGCAAGAAGACTCATCTTCGGCTCTTCGAGCACATCTGACATTTTTGCCCCTAGTTCGAAGGGTGCTTCCGTTCTAGCTTTGCAAGCTTCTTCTGATCTTCTTGATCCGACTTTCCTGGCCTCTTGTTCGAGGGCTGCTTCAAAACTGGCCACACAGGCCTCACATTGTAGTTGACCGTTGAACATTCTGAATTCAAGTTCAAGGTTTGGAAGCAAAGGGGTTGAGTCTCGAAGCTGAGAGAGTTCCTAGGCTGCACAATCTCAAGAGCGATTCCACACAGGTCTTCGCAGGACCGCGCAAATCATTTTGTTTTTGAAAATTTTTAAGAAAGCGACAAGTCGCTTGCGCTGAAGATAGTGTGAAACCAGTCTGGATCAAGCCAGGGTCCTTCTCAGTACTCACGCTAACAAGCATGATTTCATTCATTAAGGGCTTAGCACGCCTCTCTTTCTCTCAAATGATCAAAGTTTTGCAAATCCCGAAGAATTCCTTCCTCTTCGTTTTCACCGCAGTGTTCAAAAAAAGTTTTGAAAAACTTAGGTCGATGTAATGAATTCAAGGCACAGAAAAGACACAGCTTCTAGTCAAATACTGCCATCTCATTTGGAATTTCTGGTACAACTGGCACACGGCAGAAGCAAACACAAAAACATGAAAAACCACTGCTGTTCATTCAAATCTGTTGGCGTTACTGGCTCCAAGGCAGAAACAGACTCAAAACAAAACGAAAAGACAAACACAAAACAAAATGGTGACGTCCGAGGTAACACCCCCCGGAATCACCCGACTCCTATACAACAGGACTGACTCGATACAACAAGACAGCCCCAAAACAAAAGAGACTGACTCAAAACAAAAAGACAGACTCAAAAACAAAACAACAAGACTGACCTAATACCTAAGTCAGAATGTACAAAAACCAGCATTCACAAATGCTCAAAACAGTGCGTGCCATACACTATATCTGAAATAAACTGAACGCCGCCTGCAGGTGGTTCATCCCCCAATCACATCACATTATCCCTCAAGTTCACTGATCCAGTGCCGATAGACTTTGCAAAGCTCGGCGCGGCAATGACCCTGCTGTCAATCAAATCTTGCACTTCGTGGCGAAGACGAAAGCAATTGTCAGTGCCATGACCGGTTTGTTGATGGAAGGTGCAGTACTTGGCTGGATCATGAGAGGGAGGAAGTTTATCTGGCAGTGGCCGCGGCTCCAGGGGTTTCAGATCCCCCTTTCTAATCAGGACCCTCAAGGCCGCTGATAGAGACATGTACAATGGGGTGAACACCCTTTGGCCCCGAGGTGGGTATTTGGCAGGTTGTGAGCTGGTTGTGTTGGATGTATCAGTGAAAGGGTCAGCAGGTGCTGACTTTTGGTGATCTCTTCCGAGTGTAGGATTGGAGCTGAAAGGGGCGTTTCTGGTACGACATCCCTTGTCTCGGCTTGCCCCTTGATTCAGACTGCCCCCAACTTGAGTGGCGAAAGTGTCCTCCACAGTCTTTGCAACAACTGCGAGCACTTGCTGTTTGTTCAGTCCCTCGGCTTTCAAAGCCTCAACAGCCCACTGAAGGTGTTCATGGGGACCAATTCTTGCCCCTACCCTGTTCTTACCACTTGCCCTCACTTTGCTAAGGGATTGGCCTTCCTCAAATGCAGCCTGTCCCAAGACTGGGGAGCCTTTTGACATGAAATTCCCAGTATGTGATATGGTTGATGATGGAGCCAATGTCCCGGAGGCCAGATCTGTCACAGTTCTTTGAAGATCTTCAATCATTCTTTTTAGCTCAGAAGTAGTGGGCTCACGGGTTTTGAGATGATTGGGGTCCAGGTGCATCCTTCATGCATAGGTCCATGCTTTCTGGAATGAACACCTTAGGCTTGGGTAGATGGACCGGGGGTGATGTATATGCTGGGGTCGAAGGTGGATGGTAGTGTATGGATGAGGTTGAGATGTAGAGGTGACGGGTCAGTACTAACCTGAGGTCCTTTTTGGTGGAGCTAGATGCAACGGTTCGTATCATGACCGTGCTGTTGATGGTAGGCACAATATTTAGCTGGGTCATATCTTGGTGGAAAAGGGTTTGGAAGGGGTTGGGGTTCTAGAAGTTCTAGGTGCCCTTCTTCTCGCAGCTTTTTCAAAGCTTGAGAAAGACTCATGTAAAGAGGATGGAATTTTCGGGCTTGGGGCCGAGTTGAAGTGGTTGGTTCTTGGCCATTGAGGGAAGTGGTGATAGTGTCTACTTCTGAGCATTTCGCAGCTGTGCTACCATCAGTAGTAGCATTGGAACTGCGAGCAACATTCCTCTTCAAAGGCTCATTATCTTCTGCAAAAATCCCTTGTCTGATGGCATCCTCGATTTGAACCCCCATTTCATGAAGAGCTGGAAAGGTAAACAGAGGTAGAACAACCATCTTTTGCAGCAACTTGCCATGCAGATTCCGAACAATCATCCTGATCTGATCTTTGTCGGAAGGCCTTGTAGTCATCATTGAGGCCTTTTCTCTCCATCTCGTCACGAACTCTGAGAAACCCTCCTTTGGCTCTTGGCGGGTGACTTCAAGATCACGAGTTGTGACCTCGATCTGTGTGTTGTAGGAGTATTGAACAATAAAGGCCTCAGCCAGCTCTTCCCAGGTCTGTTTCACAGAGCTCTCCAATTTTGCATACCAGATTGCGGCTATCCCAGACAGGGTTCGGCCGAATAATGACAATTTTTGGGCTGTGGTCAAACCCATTGGCCTTAAGATATCAGAAAACAGTTTGAGGTGCACTATTGGGTCTTCAGAGCCATCGAATCGATCGATATGTGGCATCTTGAACCGATCCGGTAATGTCACCACTGAGTCGGTATAACCATCCTCTATATCAGGAATAGAGTGGGCCCCCTGAGACTTTTTGAACAATTTCTCAAGCTTGCTCACTTTCAATGCTGTGGGATCCGTCTCGAACTCAAAAGGGGAGTCTGGTAGGTGGGTGGGTGTTTTAGATAGCTGGGGTAGAATCGGGGCGGAGCTGGCCCGACTGGAATGTCCGTATCTGCCTGGACATTAGTTGTCTCCCCGAGTGTTGGAACTCTGGATGGGGGAGGAGCTTGATGTGAAGCAGATGCTCCTGTTTGCTGCTCTAACCTGGCAATTGTCTCTATCTGTTGGGCTATGACCACAGCCTGTTGCTTGGCGAATTCAGCTTGGCGGACAGCATCTTGCTGCATGAGTTTCATACTTTCTTGCATCTGGCGCATCATTGCCTTCATCCCTGACGTGTTCTGCTGATCCATCTAACTGACTGGTATCTATCCCTGCAGTAGAAACTGAGACCTCAGCCTGACTGTTCACGTGGGGTGGATAAGGGCCACTGATCTGGTAACTGCTGAACTGGTGATTTGTGCCTGACTGGCCTTTTCACCCTACCTCTGGTAAAGGAACACTGATTGCCCTTGAACTGAATCTCTGACCTGACAAAGTCTATCAACACAAGTTCGGTGTACCCGGGGGACATTGGAGCCTTCTGAAGCTATGGTTCCGAGACTACCTAGCAAAAGAGAAAACCGACAGCATCTCAGCTTGATTTCACCATAACCAATATGAGCAAAGCCGAATGAGTGTGCTCTCTACTGAATTCTGCCCAAAATTCTGCCTGTAAACTGATACCCTCAGGTAAAACTGATTCTTCCAAATACTGATGCCTGCAGGCCTGATACCCAGACTTGCAAACTGATACATGCATTCCTGTAGAGACGCACTCTAAAAGCACATAACAAGCAGGTGAGAGCCAAAAGACCCCTATGTTGGGGTGGGGTTTCCCTGTCCTATTTTGTCAGGAGCTAGGGTTTCACTACGCACGCAACGGTTTCAAACAACCTATATTGGGTAAGCAACCTGTCCTAGTTTGGAATGGTCACTACGGTTCCGAATATGCACTAGGTCGAATGGTCAAAAGGGTGCCCTGGTAAAACCGGGGTTTGTGTTCCCATACTGGCAGAGCTCACAACCGGTCAGCCTTATAGTCATGCCTTGACAAGACAAGCCTCCGGCAAACCGTTCAGGAATAGCAGATGGCAAACACGGTGTCCTAGGCGCACCAATGCAAATGTAATGCAAAGAAACACATAAGTGTAATCAAAACAAGATATCATGAGTTCGAGTCAAGTTCTCTAAATCCCCAGCAGAGTCGCCAGAAACTGTCACAGGGCCGCGAGGGACCTCGCTACAGCTCGGACTCGATTTGCGTCACGGTTCTTAATCTTGAACCAAAGAGTCCAAATCCGGCAAATCGTTTTGAGAAAACAGATTTTTGAAAGAAGTGCCAAACATGGACTGCTTTGCCAGATACAGAGTCGCCACCTAAATATTTTATTTTGGGAAATTTAGGAAACCCTGACTCGTTGCCTAAGGCCACGTGTCCGTCATCACCAAAGTTGCCTCGGCTCAGGAACTTGGGTACGATTGGGGAAGGTCACTTCGTGAGCACCCCCGCTCGCCCGATCAAAGATCGGCCTCTACTAACCATGATATCAAGTTTTGAAAACATTATGCGTTCTTATTCCGGTTATTAGCCTAGATTTACTATGTGATGCGCACAGCATACAAGTATAGACTGGGTCGCCTGAATTGGAACAAAATATTTCATGTTTGTTTTTGAAAGATGGTTTGCTACTCGCAAGTAGGCTTAAAATGCAGATTTTGCCACCCTCAGGTGGGCTTTAGAAAAGATGGTTTTGCCACTATCTAGTGGGCTTAAAACAAACAATCAACGCATTGTTCCAATTCAAATAACCCAACCTTCACCCACAGGCATTCAGGCAGTTATATTACATAAGCACATAGCCTCATGGTAAGCATGCTATCATGGCAGTCACTCACACACATGCAAGGATGCTAAAGCATAAAACTTACCGAGTACTCCAAGCCAAAACAGAAGCTGATTAGAAATCATGCATGATCCTAACTATACAGAAATGCCTAATGCAACACATGCAATAATGCAACTACGGTAGGCTCGGCTATTCTAAAGATGGCATATGATGATGCTACAGCTAACATGTATTCAACTTGGAATTGAAATACAGATGCAGTTAGTATAATGCGCCGAGCCCGGTGCATGCAAAACAGATGAATGATGCAAACATGTTATCATACTGTATGCTAATTGAAACATGCCCTAATCTAACCATCATAAGCTGGTAAATAAAAGGGAAGAAAGACGTGGGGTTGGAAGACATACATCACACACACACGCACACTTATTACAATTTTGCCCTCGCACAGAGGGTCCGAATAAATAGTACAGTCCAAATAATACAGTCCAAATATGTACAAATCCCTAATTAATTTACAAATTAACTAAGAAAAATAATAAACTGGCATGCAAGCCAGGGACTGTCTTGACTCTTCTCCAGATGATGAATGATGCATGTCCGGGTTGCCTTGTGCAGAAATCCACTGCGATGCCCCAATTAGCCTCTGTTTGCAATTGTTTTTGGAATGCGTGCCAAGCTCCGGAAGGCTGCTGATTCTTGATTTGCTGCAACAGAGAGCAAGAAAGGGGCATGGCAATGTATTTTCACATATGTATGCATACCTCGATCCTCGTGCCACCAATCACGCATCTCGATGCATGATGGCCGAGGAGTCGAATTGCACAACTCAATATGAAATGAATGCACATATGAACACAATAAGACCTAACTCCATCATCCAGAGTGTCAGTGACTGCGAATTGAGACACGTTCCGTCACTCGGAGTACGAAACGTACCTCGTTTCCCGTGCTCGGGCTAACTCCTATCCCAAACACTATGCAAGATGCATGACATGCATGAATGCAACTAAGATACAACCTAACATGCACAATGCTATGAAATGGCATACACGATGCACAAGGTAACATGGCATACACGATGCGCTAACATACAACCTAGCATACACAATGCTATGAAATGAAATGGCATACACAATGCATAATGGGCTTACACCAACACAAGTGGACCTTAGCCACACTCACATAGGAGGCCATTAGATGAAAATGAGACACTCGAAATGCGTGCACACGTGCACGCAAACCGAGGACCGACCCTAAGGCACCGAAATGCCACTCTAACAAGACATGGCAAAGCATGGAATATGGCATACTAGCATGCAAATTTCAGAGGCAATAAGTGATGCAAAACAGCCCCGAAAGATGGCAAAATGACACCCGATGCATGGAATGAATCCCGAAACATGAAATTAAGCGCATGGAATGACCTATGGCTATGCAATACATGCATTATTTGAACATGATGTGTGAAGACAGAATCAAGACAGCCCGAAAAAAAGCATATTTACAGTTTTAAGTAAGGCCAAACAGTGAACACAAATGGGGCTAAGCTAGCATGCAAAAATGGCCCCAAAAGCGATATAATGAAGCAAGTAGCAGCTTCTGACCTCAAACAGAGAAGGGCCCTTCTACAATGTTGAAGAGGGGCCCAAAATATAGTATTTTACAGTTGATGACCAAACCCAAAACAGTGCACAAGCATGCTCAAAATACTATGCAAAATAAGGCCCAAAAGAGAGCTATAACACAAAGTACAAAAGAGATGCCTCAAACAGTAAAATAACCTCAATGAAACATGAAGAGGGGGTCAAAATAAGACCATTTACAGTTCGGACCAGAGCCCAAAAACAGAAGCACAAGGGGCTAACAAATCATGCAAAAATAAGGCCAAAAGAGGGATACAAAGGCAAGTGGCAAATGGAAGCCTCAAACAGTGAGTAGCCCTTCAACAATGTTGAATAAGGGCTCAAAATAAGCCACTTTACAGTTTACAACATGCCTCAAAACAGTTTATACATAGGCCTAAAATACTATGCAAGGAAATGACATAAAAGAAAGGTAAAGAAGCAAGTGCCACAAGGAAGCCTCAAACAGTGAGAGGCCCTTAAACAAACATGAAATAGAGCTCAAAAAAATTCTATTTTCAGTTAGGGTCGGAGCTCAAAAAAGTAAGCACAAGGAGCTAGAATATGAACCAAGAAAAGGGTCAAAAATGGGAGAAGAGGACTTACCCTTGAAGACTAATCTTTGACAGCCTTTTGGACCAAAATGCAGCACTCCTAGGCTCTGAAGAACAACCTCAAGCTGCTGGAATGGAGGATGGAAGGGTGGGCTATGGGTTGGTGAAGAACCAAGGGGGTTTTTAAGGCTTAGAGTAGAGAGAGAGAAAGATTTAATGTGAGAGCTCCAAACCAAAATTTTCTAACCCCTAAAACACAGCTGAGGGGCCTGTTATATAGACACAAGAGGGGGGAAAAATGGAGGGGAAATGAAATTCAAATTTCCCCCCAAAATGCCAAACCCTCGGACATAAGGCCTAAAGGAAAACAAAATTCACTTCTAGGACACACTTGGGGAGGGGGTTATGGCCGACTAGTTAAAAAGGGCAAAAAAGTCATTTCACCAGCTAGGTGGCCGGCCTGCTAGGTTTTCTGGCCAGCCAGCTACTTTCAGGACAAAAAAATGGGCTGCCAGAAAGAAAAGTGGCCGGTGGGTGATTGGGAAGTCCAATGGTGGCCATTCAAGTGTCCACATTGAAGCCCCGGAAGTTATCTTTCCAATGGCGCAAACCTTGCATTAAAATTCCTCCTGTGGAAAAAGTTATGCCAGTTTCCGTAAAGCCGCACAGATTCGGTCCCAACCGGAGTGATGCCCTACTTCAATCAACCATATCTCCCCTATCCGGAATTGGATTTAGGAGATTCTTGAGTGCAAAATGAAGCCCCGGAAGTATTCTTTCCAATGGTGGTGGCCTCATAGCTTGATTCCAAGTATGCAAATGAATAGGCCCGATTCGGCGAGGGCTGCTCGACTCTTTCTTAACGGTTCATGCCCATTTTCTTCCCCAACTGGATTTCTTCCCTCTTCTCCTCTTTTCTTCAACTCCAAACCCCTAAGTAAGGTGTTTTGAAAGATTTTTCAAAGATTTCATCTCTCTTTCATTCATTCCCACTTTGTCCTTGCTCGGTTTACCGAAAAATGTAACATTTAACGAAATGCGAGCGTCGGAACATCATAGAAACTTTATTTCAAAAACGTTTTGAAAGAGAGGGTTTTAAGGTCTAAAATCTTTTGATCAAGATCGTTTTGGTCCAAAAAGGGGTATGAAGTTGAGATTCGACTCTCTCTCCTTGCCGAAGAAATTGAACCTTTTTCCTGCACACCTTCCGAAACCATCAGTCGCGTCCAAGTCTTAAAGGTGGTCAAAAATGGGGTGTCTACAATACTGCAGGGCCCGGAACCAGATCTAGAAAACTTGTTTATTTACTTTACACTCTCCATTCCTTTAAATTCCAGTCTTTTACTTTCCTGTACTACACTTCAAATTTCTAGGTGTAGTTCTAAAGTAGTTCGTTGATGTAATACCCTTCAAAGCTATGAAAGTGCAAAGGTACTATTGTAAACTTTGGTTCACTTAATGAAGTTTGATTTTTGCCACTATATTTTCTTTTTCTTTTACTTTGATTAAGTCTTCTTAATTTTCTCCTAAAAACTAAGCCACCAGTAATCCTCTTCATTGATACTAAAAGAACTTCGAAACAATCTTCTGACTAATTGGTTGGTATTTACAAATCTTTGTAGGGACTTATTGATCTTTGCTGGCACGCTCGAATTATATTTCTAACCTTCGAAATTCAAAAAAACCAGCAATATATGACTAACGATTTTGTATTAGGTTATTGAAAATATGAAGAAATATGGAGATTTGTGATTGGTCAAGAGTATAGCCACATGTGCTTCTGTACCAACTAATAATTTTTTGCCACGAGTGTCCCTGTATAATTTTTAGTGAAATAACTTAGTGAAGTAGAGAAAAAAAAACTATAAAAATAGAGAGGATGCAAATGATTTTGTGATGGGTTGAAAAGCCTTACACCCTTTCATCTTTGAGTAATTTCATTTTCTGTCCAACAACTTAAAACTAATTCCCAACCGTACCTAACCTGGACAGAGGGATGTTGTTGTACCAAAAGGCATAGTAGCCTGTTGTTAGGGCTCGCGGGAGTTTATCCTGAGTCTATTTTGATGATCCAAATCATTCACATTGTATGATTTGTCGAATAGATTATCCGTAAAAAAAAAAAAAAAAAAAAAAATCAAATTAATTGGATATATGTAGCCCTATAACAAAAGTACATTTGATTTTTAAAAAATAAACGGTTAATATGGTTTTAATAATTTTTTTAAAAACAATTAGTAGTTGATCATAGAGTTAACTTAATTTTTTTTTGCAAGGACGATATACTCGACGAACTCTACAATATAAACAATTCGAATCATCAAAATAAATCTGGGATAAACTCCGACAAACCCTTAAAACTAGAGTTGTGTAAAATACCACTAAATCCATTAAAATCGCACCGATCCGCACTGCTCTAATCGGTAACCGCAGTTTAAATTTTAAAAATTATAATCCGCCTTCCAAATTGTTCTGCTCCACTATAGTTAATAAATATATTTTTTAACCTCCAATAAAATATCAAAGTAAAAATGAACGTGAGAGAAATTTAAGATATGAAATTTATAATAAATTAATAATAATATATACTTTATGTTATATATATATAAAATATTATACAAATAAATATTATGTAAATAACTAATAATTAATTAAAATATTTTTCAATCCATTAATTTATCAAAAATTACCCGTACCATAATTTGTCAATCCGTTAATCTATCGTTCTGCCATTCCATGTATTAATTTACTTTTAAACAATCCCTACGCCACCCCACGCCAAAAGAAGGTTGATGACTTCACGGGTAACCATAGTTGTTTCCACTTAAAAAGTCACACATTCTCCCCTCTCTCTCTCTCTCTCTCTCTCTCTCTCTCTCTCTCTCTCTCTTTATTTCTTCTTTCTCTCTCTAAAAAAAGAAAAGAAAAGTCACAAACAACCATTCACCGCCACTCATAAAAAATAATAAGATTCACTCATAATTATTCAAGTAATTCGGCAGTACACATACTACTCCGTAGTATTATAATTAATAAAGAAGATAAGTAAATGAAGTATTATATTAAGACTTTCGTTTAGAAAGGAGATTGATTTTTTAATTTTTTTTTATTATTTTAATCTGAATTAAAAAGTTTAGTTTAGAAAAGACTTTTAAACATTTTAATTTTTTTGATTTCTTTTTGTAAGAAAAGAGTGTAATGATTATAGATTAGATGTGATGTTTTGTTTGTTGTGATTAAAATAGCCTATTTTATCTTTTGTAGCTAAAATAGTCAAAAAAGCACATAAATCATCTTTCCAAACGGAGCCTAAGCAATTGAAAAATATAAGAACATATAAATTAATTAGAAATACAAATACGTGATATTTTAAAAATGGGTTTGGCTTTCGCCAAGTTTAAGATTGGACTAGACCGTGCTATTGGACATGTGGAGGTCTATCACGGGTCCCGTTTTGATAATCCAAACCGTTGAATATGTAGAACTCATCGAGTATTATACGCCTACAAAAAATCACGTTGATTGGATATCGATAACTATGTGATTAAATCAGTTTTGTATAAAAAAAATGGACAGTGAATAAATTAACGATTGACAAAAAACTGTTTTGATCACATAACTATCGATATCCGATCAACTTGATTTTTTATAGGCATATAGTACTCAACGAGTTTTACACATTAACAGTTTAAATTATCAAAACAGGACCCGTGGTAGGCCTCACGGACCCAACAACACAGTCCAATCCGATCTTAGACTAGACGAAAGCCAAACCCTTTAAAAATATTTTATAATTTCCCTAAATAAACTCACATGCCCCCCATCTCTGCATAATTATTTTTGATCATTTGAATTTATTTGTAATTCCTCCTGTAAATGACCATGTTAACCACTATCCCAAATTTGCATTTACATATAAATAAGGTTAAAATTATCGAAAGTCTTGTAAAAATTTTTAAAAAGTATTTAGTATTTTAAATTAGACTTTATTGATTAAAAAAATTATAGTACATAATAAAATAGAGAAATGTTATACATAATTATATTTTTTATTTTATTTTCTCATTTTTAGATACAAAATAAAGGGCTCATATCAATAAATACACATAAAACCCACTCACTTGTATCTAAAAATGGAAAAGAAAAAAAAGTGATAAAATAGATTCTATATAATATTTTTCAATAAAATATAAGTGCATGCAACCTTACTATTTACCAATTCTTTCAACCAAAAAAAAAAAAAAAAAAAAAAAAAATTGCGATTCATGTCTAAAAATTAGATTCATTTTCTAAACTCAATAATGTGATTTTTTTATTTATTAAAATATCTATGTTAATTCTCTTTGTTATTTATTTTCTAATCATTAACCAATTTTATTCATACATTACCCGATGTAAAGTGTAGAAAGTAAATTTAAAAAGTAAACATCTATATCATTTTTTGAAAAAATATTAAGCAAATTTTAAATAAATGAAACAATCACAAAGGTTCATTTAGGAAGTAAGTTGGTTTTTTGATTTTTTGACTTTTTTAGTTATTTTAGTCTGGGATTAAAAAATCTCATTTGAGAATAGCTTTTGATTTTTTTGACTTTTTTGTGAGAAAAAAATATAATAATTATAAATTTGATGTGATATTTTATTTTTTGTGATTAAAAAGTTATTTTATTTTTTATGACTACTTTAGTTAAAAAAGCCAAACTTTTAACTTTCCAAATGAAGCCAAAATACTTACATTACGGATGAATTTTTTCTAATGTGATTCTAACCAATGGTTTGAAACCCGAACTGGACCAGCCGGTCTTTCTTTTCTTTCTTTCTTTCTTATATATATATATATATTATATAAATATATTTTAAAATTTTGACTAAAAATTCTTACTTTAAGAGTCTCCTCTCATAAGGAAGAGTCTTATTGGAAGTTTGAGAAGATTATGAAAGTCTATTTCTATTTATAGGAAAAGTTTTTTCAAAAAGAACCTACAAAATTCTATGTGGGATTCAATCAAATTATTTGAAACATATTGATTGGAGGGAGAGTTGAAAATTTCATTTCCCTCCAAAATTAAACCTAACATTCAATCAATTTGTTTGGAGGGAATGTTTAAAAAAATTAATTTCTTTAAAACAAGTGACTTTTTTTTTTTTTTATCAATTATGACTGTATTAAATATTATTAATAAATATTATATAACAATTTTTATTTTTATTTGAGTATTTATATATATTTTTATTTATTTATAATTTTTAATTATATAATATTAATTATAACGTCACGGTTTAACCACTTTAATCCGACAATTGAACCGATAATTCATCCATCCGATCCTTTTTTTGATTCGGTCACCGGTGCAAATTTTAAACCATTAATTCTAACACATAAATGAGTACTTGCACCAAGTACAGCAATGCTAACACATAAAAGGGTACTTGCACCAAGTACAACAACGCTAACACTTGCACCAAGTACAACAATGAGCTCTGATAAAAAAAAAAAAAAAATAGAACGAAAATATAATTATTTGTCCGCCACTTCTTCACTAACAGGTTACTTGAAATATTTTAAATAAGGGCTGGTTTGGCATAGATTATATAATTTATCTTTTTATCTTTTTATCTTTTTTTTATCACATCACCTCTCTATTTTTCTGTACATCTTTTCGTAAAAAGATAAAAAGTGAATTTTTTTAGGACACCCCAAACCAACCCTAAGTATATTTTTTAATTTTTTATAAAATATGGGTTAAGTTTGAAATGATATGGTAGAAAGATAATGCGAGTTAAATAAGATAATGTGAGGCCTTATTTGTCATAATTTAAAAATTCAAAAAGTTACTATTTTATTTAAATCACATCATCTTATTTAAGTCACATCATCTCTCTATCACATCACTTCAAACTTACCCAACTTATATTTCATAAAAAGTCAAAAAATATATTTATTTAAATCATTCCAAATAAAAAATAAAAAAATAAGATAGCATTTGATTTATGTTTTAATACTCAACTCTATTTTTAAATTATGATTTAAATAAAACATGTTAATTAAATATATTTTTAAAATACAATTTAAAATTATCTTAAAACTCCTCTCTTTACTTTTTTATTATTATTAATCAATCAATCAATTATTTTTTCTCTCTCATCTCTTCTCTCTTCTCTTACATTCTTTCACATTCTATATACAACCCCATTTCGTAGCTCGAAATGACGTGGGTCGAAATGCCCAAATTGCTTTGCACACACACCCCTTTTCTTTGTACACCCACCCTCCCTTTATTCATCATCTCCTTCTGGAAAACTCACACACACACACACACAGCTCCGTTCATCTCCTCCCTTTGGTGTCATTTTTTTTTTTTTTTTTTTTTCTAGAAGAAGTAGAAAATCAGAGGAGGAGAAGGAAGAAAAGAGGAGGAGGAGGAAGGAGGAGAAGGACTGGAGGGGGCCCAATTATTAGGGTTGGAGGCGGAGGCAGGGGGCAAAGGCGACGAGCTGCGAGCTGCGACGGCGGGCGGAGGCGACGAACGAGCTGCGAGCTGCGACGAGGAAGGCGGGCGGAGGCGGTGGAGGCGACGAGCTCTTCTCTTCTCTCCTCTCTTTTTCTCCCTCTCTCCTTCTCTTCCCCTCTGTTCTCCTGTGTTCAACGAAGTTCAACGAAGAAGAAAAAGAAAATCGCAAAACGACGTGGTTTTCAAATTTCGGGCCATTCGACCCTCACCCATTTCGAGCTACCACCTATTTTTCTTCTATATATTAATTAATTAAAAAAACTAAAAATCATTCTAAAATTATTTTCAATATTTATAACCAAACAAATTTTTTCTATTCAAATCATAATTCAAAAACTCAAAATTCAAAATATAATTCTCCACTCAAATCATAATTTTGAAACTAAAGTTTTTGACATTGGCTACGGTAGTCAACTTTTTTGTATTAGGAATTTTTTAACTTATTTTTTTTAGCTTCATTTGTTTTTATTGTTAAATTTTTTTTACTTTTATGAGAAAAAAAAGTGTAAAATTAGAATTTTGATGTAACACGTTACCTTATTAACTTATATAATTTATTTTATCTTTTTATATTTTTTTAATCCCCGAAATATTTATCAAATGAGGACTAAACCAAACGGATCCAAGTTTCTTTCTATAAATGGATGATACACTAGAATTAGGTTACACACTCCCGGCTTGTATCCAGGCTCTTCCACTCAAGCCCCAAACAAACAATGGAGAGAGACATTCACGCAGCCCTTGTACCGTTCGTCGCATTCGGCCACTTAATGCCATTTTACGAGCTGTCCATCGCCTTAGCCAAAGCCGGTATTCACGTCTCCTTCATCTCTACCCGAAACAACATTCAGAGACTCCCTCAACTCCCTCCCCATTTGTCATCCCTCATCACCTTCGTCCCCCTTTCGTGGTCGACGGTGGGCTCGAACCTTCTCCCAGAAGGTATGGAGGCCACCGTCGACATCCCCGCCGACAATGTCGAGCACTTAATGGCCGCCTTCGATCTCCTCAAACACCCCTTTAAGCAATTTCTTATTGAACAATCACCCGATTGGATCATCTCCGACTTCGTTTCTTACTGGACTGTTGATGTAGCCAAGGAGTGCCATATCCCTCTCGTCATCTTCTCTGCTTTCTCTGCCGCCACCAATGTGTTCTTCGGCCCACCGGAATATTTATCCGGTAATGGCCAGAGAAGACTGAGGTCGTCGCCGGAGGACTTGACGTGGCCGCCGTGGTGGGTCAGTTTCCGATCCTCGGTACATTATCGTCGTTATGAAGCAATCGGAGCCATTGCTGGGTTCTACACAGCAAATGCCTCGGGAATTTCGGGTGCCGAGCGAGTCGGTAGAACACTTGATGGGTGTCGAGCTGTGGCGATTCGTAGTTGCAGAGAGTTTGAAGGTGAGTATTTTGATTTGTTCGGGAAGATCATGGGTAATAAGAGGGTGATTCCGACTGGCGTTCTTCTGCCCCAAAAACCCAACAAAACACCCATTGTCGCCGCGCATAACGGGGAGTGGAGTAAGATCTTCGAATGGCTCGACGAACAGAAACCCAAATCGGTGGTGTTTGTTGGGTTCGGAAGCGAGTGTAAACTCCCCAGAGACCAAGTTTACGAGATAGCCTCCGGGTTAGAGTCATCGGAACTGCCATTTTTGTGGGCTCTGAGAAAACCCAGTTGGGCTTCCGACGATCTCGACACTATGCCGCCGGATTTCGATCGCCGGACCTCCGGCAGAGGCAAAGTCTGCATCGGATGGGCACCGCAGATCGAGATTCTGGCTCACCCATCAATCGGAGGATCGTTGTTTCACGCCGGTTGGGGTTCAGTGATCGAAACATTACAATTCGGGCATTGTATGGTTGTTTTGCCACTGATCGTCGATCAGCCATTGAACGCGAGGTTGTTGGTGGAGAAAGGTTTGGCAATTGAAGTGGAGAGAGGTGAAGATGGGTCGTTTTGCGGGAATGACATAGCTCTCTGTCTGAGAAAAGCTATGGCTTCGAAGAAAGGAGACGAAATGAGGACTCGGGTAGAGAAAGCTGCTGCGATTTTCAGGGATCAAAAGCTGCATCATCAGTACGTTGATGACTTTGTTGAGTATCTGAAAAGTGGGAGGTGAGATTTGGGTTTTTAAAGGTCAATAAATGAAGGAACTGTTTGTTTGTGTTAATTGAATGAATGTTGTGGAGATAATGAGAAAAAGAATGAAAAATGGGAAGCGAGATTTGGGCGTTTAAAGGTAAATAAATGAAGGAACCGCTGTTAGTTTGTGTGGAATGAATGTTGTGGGTAATGAGAAAAACAATTCTAACACAGTTTTTTCTTCTATTTTCAGATGAAAAATCTTGGTCTCCAATTTTTTCAATGGTATATTATTGTGATTCTCCATACAAATTAAAATTATTCATTAGATGATAATATTGTCAACTAATATTTTAGTATAGCAAAAGTTAACTTCTTATGTGATTATTTTTAAGTAGAAGTGCAACTCAAAGCCATCCGAGTTGAGCATGAAAATTTTTAATATTTAGACAATATATTTTTGAATTTAGAAATTTGAAGACCGGACTTTTCAAAGATATTAGGTACCCAAGCAACTCAAAATCGAATGATGTATATAAATATAAAAGAATATTAAATATATATAAATTATTGACTCTTAGATATTGTAATATGAATTTTTTTTTATCGTATTCATTATATATATCATATATACAAATAGCACAGCACAAAACCTATTATTTCCTTTTTGTCACTCAAAAATGGCAAAAACCCACCACAATGGCACACCATTTCCTCCGATCTCATTTCTCTCTTTTGCATAAAAAAATGTTGATAAGGTTTAATGGTAATAAATGAATTAGCCTAGCTAGAAAAGAAATCAAACTTATTGGTAGCATGAATGACAATTTAAATTTGGCCTAACGGGGACCTGACCCCCCGACCCCGATTAGAACGGTTTTTCTCTGAAAAATACCCCCGACGGGTTGGGAATGGTATTCGAAATAAATCTTGGATAATTTTTTGATCGGAGACGGTGATACGTTTTCCAGTCCCGGTCCCGGTCCCAGCCCTGGCCCTGGCCCCGTTTCCCCCGAACTGAAATTACATATATACCTCTATATCTATTCACACACATATATATATATACACACCTCTCTATTCACCGAATCAGCGAGCAAAGAATAGTGGGAGAGAGTACCGAATCAATGAGAGAGAAAGAGAGCAAAAAGAAAGAGAGAGAGAGAGAGAGAGAGCAGAGAGTAGAGAGAGAGAAAAACGAACCACCGAATCACTCTCTCTCTTCTCTCCACAGCGACCGTCACCTCTTCCTCTGCACCACCGCTACTGTCGCGATGCTAGAGTTGCTGAACCTCCATACTCCAACGTTAGTTCTGTCCACTATGGCAGATCTAAGCAGATCTCTCTCTCTCTCTCTCTCTCTATCTCTATCTCTCTCTTTACTCAGATCTCTCTTTACTCAGATACACAAATAATGTTGCTGATGTTGTTGTTGTTGATGATTTGTTGTTGTTGATGATGTTGATGATTTTGTTGTTTTTGTACGGAGATTTTTCGGGGTTGGAGAAACCCAATCCCCATTAGGGGGTTGGGGGGTGATGGGTTCCCCGCCGGGGATCGGGTGGCGGGGACAGGGAATATTTTACCTTCGGAGATCGGGGACGAGAAGTGTAATCCTCAGCCCCACCTAGCTCGTTGCCATTCCTAATTGGTAGGTCGTCTAATTCAGGCCCAGCCCAAGTTTAATTCTTTGTATTCTAGTTGGGCCTAGGCAAACAAGTTCATATTGAAAATTGGGCTTGGATAGGCGTAAACGGTTAGTCTAGCAAAATAAAACACAAAGCATTAAGCACAAATAAATATTGCAACAAAATTGATAGAAAATAAACTAACTTGCATGCGATTTCAGATTATATAGAGCATATAAAATAAAACATATTGTGGGTGTTGATTTCGGACCACACTGCCAAACAAGTACTCAGCTGGAGAGCACCGCAGAATAGATCTCGCCCAAACAACCTGTCACAGAAAGATAAGACTCCGACGGTGGTTCGTCCACCTGGGGGCACTCCGACGATCAAGTCAATACTCAGTTATCTCTTAAAGATAGCAAGTGCTTAACTCACTAGCCAGAATACAAAAAACATACCTTAGACCCACGAGAGTGCCTTACTTTTATAGCCAGCACTAACCTAATCCCTGTAGAAGCCTGGTTTCACTTGGACTCAAGCTCAATGCCTATCCTAGACCCTCAGCCAGATAAGGATAAACTCCCCAAAAGCTTTATCTTTATCCAAACTGAGATCCTCCCTATGGCTCTTGTTCCTTATCCGTTCACCCCGGATTCCGGTATCTTCGCAGATAACCTTGGCCTAGCCGAGATAACCTCGACGCCATGACCAAGACACGTGGCACCTCGGCTGACACTTCGGTGTCACCTTGACCACGTGTCGCCATTCACAAAATATGACTCCACAACTGCCCCCTAAATTCTATTACCTTGGCATCCTGAGGTGATGGAACCTACATCGTTTGTCCACATAGCACGTCACCCAAGACTTACTCTGTCCTTCATTGCCAAGGGTATCACACGTCGGCTCCATATGACCAAGACTGCAGTATGCTTTACCAATGCCTAAGAACCAAGAACCAAGTTTTTCAAGTTCTTTAACCGAGATCGTCCCTCTAGCCGAGGTTTTCGCTCCATTAAATCAAGAACTCCAAGAGTTCTATCTGCGCATAAGCTGTTACGCATGGTTTTCTCAACCATTTCAGCCACGCGTTATTCTTTTATTGATTCGTACCTGACACGCACCATTAGGTCGCGTCGCTTCTGCGCACGCCACCTGACAGACACATCGTCCAAGGCATATCATTATGGTTTGCCGCCTTTTCGTGTTTGTAACAAAACATCTCCCTCTCTCTCCGTCTCTTCACTTTTGAGAATTCAATTTTCAATTAAATTTTCTCTCTCTAACGCTTCTTTCCCAAATCCTCCATTTTCGTGCTTTGAAGTTTCTGCAATTTGCTCCAATCATCTCCTCCGGCAAGTATTTCGTCATCTGGCTCTGACTACTCACGCTGTCTGACTCCGGCGAACTTCAATTCGGCATCCTTTTCGTCGACGTTGCTTGGTAAGTCCTCAACTTCTTATTTACATTCCCAGCTCTGCACTGTTTGTTTAATGCATCTGAATTTGCCCTATGCTCTTTATACTGCATTCGTTGGTCTTGTGATCTTGCATTCGTAGTTGTACTCCGTTTGTATCTCCATACTTTGGTTATCACCCCTTGTTTTTGAATCTATCTTATTTTTTGAATTTCATCATTTTGGGTGTCAAGCATGCTTGTTTACGACTTTGTGTTATTCAATCTGTTTCTGTGTCTATATATACACATTCATATTGCTCACATACTTGATACTTTAGCAATTTGTCACTGTTCTTGGTTTTTACACGTCTGCACACATTTACTCTATGTTTTTGAATTTTTGTTGCTTTCTTGAGTCTGAATCATGCTCTTTTTCCTGTTTTCTTGTTGTATTTTCCAAATTCTTGCCTTCAATTCTTGTTTCTGTAGACCTAGGCTTGGGATTTGCTTTAGAATATCTCTAAGAAAATTGGAACAAATTTCCCTAGATCTTGAAAAAACCCTTGCCCCAGTTCCTGTTTAGGGTTTTAACTGAGGTCTTTTAAACCCACACAAACCACTCTCTTCTGAAATCTTGCACCTTTCCTCTTTAGCCGACGTCATGGGTATGTTTAGGTGGAGGGTGGACACCCCAGAAAAGCTTGAGAACTTTAGGAGAGAGTTCTCCATCCCTGCCGACATCCATCTTAGGTTGGCTGGAGAGGAGGACTCCATCATGCCCAATGACAACTTCATGCCCTTCCCAGTAGTTGCTTTTATAGAGTGTGGACTTAGGTTCCCTCTAAACATCCTTTTCTGACAAGTCCTTCATTACTACAAGCTCAACCCAATGCAATTGGCCATTAACTCCTACAGAGTCATTAATGGTATCATTGCTTTAGCTAGCCGAGAAAACACTAGGATAACACTAGCCGACATTCAATACTGTTATACCATGTGTGGCCTAAAATCAGAAAAAGACTACATCTATTACCTCAAGCCGAGATCCACTGAGTACAAACTCATTGCCAACGTCCCAGACTCCAACAAAGGTGCTAGAGATGATTATTCCATCGTCTCAGGCAACTGAGAGTTCTCACCTGATGACGACCTCCATCTCTACCCTTTGAGCCGAACAGTGTTTAAAGAGGGTAATGGTAAGAACCAAGTGCCACTTTACATGCTTTTAAGCCTTTCTTACTTTATTCCCTTTATATGTTCTAATGTCTGATTTTTATACTTGCAGTTCATCTTCAACCTCCAAAAGACTTCTGCAAAACCTTCTACCCCAGCAAGGACTTTAAGAAGCTGCTGGGTTTGCCAGTTGACCAGCGCAAAGCCCCTCTGCTGCTCAACTACATTCCAACCTACAAATCTACCTTGCCCGCCCGATGTCCCCAAGAAGAGCAAGTCCCCTCTTTCTGCTACGACACCATAAGCTGAATCATCATCAAGGCTAGACCAGGGATCAACCTCTGGTCCTGTAAAGCAACCATCCACCTCTGCTCCGCAATTAATTCCTCCACATAATCGCCGACGTCGTTGACGAGTTCCTGTCAACACTCTTGCTGGTAGAACGCATAGCCGAAAACGCTAAAGTACTGAGGCGTCGGCTTACGATCCAGCCAACCCACCCACTGCACTACGAGCAATTCACTTCGACACCAAAGTCACTGTCGCCGCCACCGCCGATGAGATGGGGTGCAAACCAGCAGTTGTTGAAGACCTGCTCGCTAACATCCCCGGGGTGGTGATAGTTCAATCCTCATCCTCTCCTTCCTAACCAACCCCAAAGCCAAAACGGATGAAGAAGGCCAAGGAAAAGGCCACAATGACTCAAATCGATTCTGAGGACATTGTGCCCATCTCAAAGCTAGCTGAGGCCGAGAATAACACCCTTTTCGCCGAAAAACATCCAGCCAAGGACCCAGCATCCAAGGCCCCATTGGCCAAAAAGCCGAGGTCAGACCACCAAGAAGGCAACAGCTACTCCCAAAGCATGATCCGGGTGCCCGAGATCATGCTCGACGACAGATCTCTTACCGCCAGTGACAGTGCTGCGAACCTTGAAGTCAGCGCGGCCCTGTCCACGGCAGTTCTTCTGCTCGAAGACATGAACTGCATGGCCGAGTTTCATGAGTACGAGAATTTTGCTCTTATGATGCAACACTCGGTTTGGTAATCCTTTAATTCTCATATCTTCATAATTCTTTCTACACTTAGAAAAAAAGCTTACTAATAAGTTTTGCTTCTTGTAGGCTATTCAGCATGCCCATTCATATGCTATAAAAACCAAGATGATGAGGAAGGAATTGGCGAATAAGACCAAAAAAGCAGCCAAGTTTCTCTCTTCACGCAACAAGGCTGAGGCCAGCAATCGCGCTTTAATGGACCAGGCCAAGGATGCTAAAGCTGCTCAAAGTCTGGCCGAGGAAAAGGCAAAAACGGCCAATGACGAAGCCGAGGCAGCAAGAGCCGACCTCGAATCTACCAAGGCCAAGGTAGCTGACATGGAGGCCAAGCTTCACGAGGCCCTTGCCATTAAGGAGGCCAAGGTAAAGGCGGTCGACAAAAAAGCCTTCGAAAAAAGGCAGGCCGTCGTTCGTGATCAATACAAGCAACAAGTCAACTTGGCTTGTAATCGAGGTTACTACCTCGATTGGACGGCGACCCTCAACAAGTTGGTTGTTTCTATAGACTCCGATCTTCGAGATATCAATCAGCTTCAAGTGCTTTTCCCACCAGAGCCCAAGAACTCCAAGGATGAAGTCGAAGATGATGCTGATGATGGTGAGGCCGACGAAGGCGAGGGGGAGGCTGTTACTGATCCCAAGTCTCCTAACCTCAATGAGCAAATAGACTTAACTCAGGATAAGGAGAATGACTTAGTTTCTAATGGAGTCTCTCCCAATCCAACTACTTCTGAGGCCGAGATCCAGTGCGCCAAGAAAAGTCTAGATCAGACTTTGCTGGAGATAGACGCCAAGATAGCAGTTGACAAGAGTACAACACCACCAGCCAATCAAGCCAATCCTAGCACTTAGGATATTTCTTTTTTCCTTGTAATTTTTCCCTTCCTTTGTTTGTATTTTGTTTTGCCTGAACAATGCTTTAGTTTCATATTTGGCCGATGTGTCGCTCTTGTATTTTGAACAAGTAACTTTTGTGAATGCAAGTTTTCTCCTTTCCTCTAAGTGTTTGAATGTCTTTCTTTCTCTTATGTGTGTGTATCACTTTCAAACTTAGAATAATTTGGCATGTCTTCAATTTATACCTTTAACTGTATAATCTCCTTGGATTAAAATACCTCAGACATAACTTCTAATTGTTTATCTCGGCCTTGGCTTAACACTTGAAAACATTGTAAAAATATTTTCACAAGTGTTGTTTTAAACTTGTCACTTCACTCTCACTTGTCAAGACTTCTGTCTCCTATATTTCCTAAGTTTGGCAACCCGATCATCTCGGCAAGTACGTATGTACTTCTTGCAATATTACCTCGACCTAACTTTAAACTTGTAAATTTTTCTGAAAATTTCAACAAGTGTTAAGCCAACTCTAGCTTGTAAATTTCTCCCAAGCACTTTAAACTTTTACTTACCATTCTCCAGTTCCTTGCCCCCTAATATGAACTTAAGTTTCCCTTATGTCCACATTAAGTACGTATAGTTTTTGCCGAAGTTAGATTCAAACAAAGACTAGCCGAGGTTCTCAACCTTGGTTTCTTTGTTAATCTAACTGAAATGCCTGTAGTTTCATTCTAAGCTTAATTCTTCCGACATGGTAAGGTTACGCTAAACCAACTTAGTTCAACTCCATTATATGCATGTATAATTCAACTCTGCCATATAATAAGTCTAAGTTATTCGTCATGTTTCAATCAAAAATATTGCCAACTTAGTTCAACTCTATTATATGCAAGTATAATTCAACTCTGCCATATAATAGGTCTAAGTTATTCGTCATGTTTCAATCAGAAACATCGCCAAAGGACTGGTCAGCCCAATCACAAAAAATTTCAAATTCTTAAAAAATCAATCTAAAAAAGAACTTTATTTCTACATCGGCTAAGAAAGTTATGACATAAATTTCGAAAAAAAAAAAAAAAAAGTCTAATGATAAAAAAACTTTAAGTTGCAAGTGTTCCAAGGTCTTGGCAAATCTTTGCCTTCGCTGTCTCCAAATCGATATGCCCTATTGCCGGCGACTGAGATAATTCTATAAGGTCCCTTCTAATCTGGGCCTAGTTTGCCCTCTCTGGAATCCTTCTTGTTGCCGACCATTTTCCTCAACACAAGGTCCCCAACTTTGAATTCTCTTGGGTTAACCTTCTTGTTGTAAGCCCTAGCAAGTTATTGCTGGTATGCCCCCAGTCGAATTGCTGCTCTCTCCCTTCTTTTTTCTAATAGGTCTAGATCTCGGGCCAGGAATGTCTCATTAGTCCCATTCTCTACTCCTTGGATTCTAATCCCTGGGATGCTGACTTCTAGTGGGATGACTACTTCGGTGCCATAAGCCATGGAAAATGGGGATTCCCCAGTTGATCTTCTCGGCGTAGTCCGATATGCCCAAAGTATATTGGGCAACTCATCCACCCACCTTCCCTTTGCTACTTCCAGCATCTTCTTGATCCCATCCAGGATTGTTTTATTGGATGCTTCTGCTTGACCATTACTTTAAGGGAAACTTGGAGTGGAGTAATAGTTCTTGATTTTATACTTTGCACAGAAGTTTTTGATTAGCTTACTGTCAAATTGTGTACCATTATCTGCTATTATTGCCCTTGGGATCCCAAACCTGGTAATAATGTTCTTCCATATGAAGTTCTTCACATCAATATCTCGAATCTTTGCAAGGGGTTCAACTTCTACCCACTTTGTGAAGTAATCAGTTGCTACCAGCAGGAACTTCCTTTGTCCAGTTGCTTGGGGTAGTTGTCCAACAAAATCCATACTCCACTGGGTAAATGGCCAAGGGCTGGACACTGAGTTCAAATCTGCTGCTGGTTGATGTATCAAAGGTGCGAACCTTTGACACTTCTCACACTTTCTGGCATAGGCTTCAGCATCCTTCTGCATGTAGGGCCACCAGTACCCCTGAGTAATGGCCCTATGAGCAAGTGACCTGCCCCCAGCGTGGCTTCCACATACTTCTTTCGTGTATTTCATACAAGAAGTCTTCAACTTGTGAAGGATGCACACATCTCAAAAGGAGACCAGTAAAAGACCTTCTATAGAGATGTCCTTCTGCTGTCAGACTGAACCTCGCCCACTTTGGTTTGGTCTTGTGTGCTTTTTTGCGATCATCTAGCAGCTTCCCATCTCTAAGGAATACTACTATTGCATCCATCCAACTTGGTCCCATCTTTACACACATTACTTCATACTCTGTAATCAGTGGTTCCACACTTGAGCCTGACAAATAGTCAACCATTATTGTCCTTGCCTCCCCTGATTTCATTGCACTAGCCGGGTTAGCCAAGGCATCGGCATGGCTGTTGTCAGCTCGGCTAACTTGCTGTAGTCAGCAATCCTGAAACAAGGCTAGTAGTCTAACAACCTCCTTAACATAGGTTATCATTCTTTTATCTCGGGCTGCATACTCGCCTGTTACTTGGTTCACAATAAGCTGGGAGTCACAAAAGACCACTACCTGGTCAGCTTCCATTGCTGCTGCCAACTTCAATCCTGCAATCAGTGCTTCATATTCTGCTTCATTGTCTGAGGCTTTAAACCCTAGTCGAATAGATTGTTCTAGCATCCGCCCATCCGGCGATACTAGCACTACTCCTGCCCCCGCTCCTTGTCAGTTTGAACTCCCATCAACAAACAGGCAGAACGAGTCACTGATTTAAATCTCGTAGGGCTTGAGTTTCTCTTCTTTCTTCTGCTCTGTTGTGGGGTTTTTCATCCTCAATTGGGTTTCGTCTTATTCACCTGGACATTCTAAACCGCGACTTACCGGAGCCCAACGTGGGATAGCACCAGGTGTGAACTCGATCACGAAGTCGGCCGGAACCTGGCCTTTGATTGTTGTTTTGGGTCTGAACTTTCAATCGTATTGGCCTAATACCACTGCCCATTTGGCCACCCTGCCTATCAGGTATCTTTGTTGTAGTAGGGACTTCAAGGGGTGCTCAGTCAACACCACAATCTTGTGGGCTTGGAAGTAATGATTCAATTTCTTAGAAGCCATTATTAAAGCTAGTGTCAATTTCTCCAGGGGCAAGTACCTAGTCTCTATGCCTGCTAAGGTTTTACTCACATAGTAAACTGCCCTCTGTTCTCTCTTCTCTTCTTTAATTACCACTGCACTCATTGCATGCTCAGAAACTACCAAGTATAAGAAGAGCTCCTCTCCAGGTACAGGATTTGAGAGAACTTGAGCTGTGGTCAAGTATTTTTTCAAGTCGGCCAAGGCAACTTCACACTCTTCTGTCCACAAGAAATTTGTGGTCTTCTTCACTAAAGTAAAAAAAAGGTTTGCATTTGTCCGAACTTCTGCTTGTAAACCTATTTAGGGTTGCGGCTCTTCTAGTCAACATCTATACTTGGTTTGCTGATGTTGGGCTCTTTAAGTCCACGATGGCCTTGATTTGATCTAGGCTTGCCTCAATGCCCCTTCTGGTAACCAAGTATCCCAAGAACTTACCAGACTTAACTCCAAATGCACATTTTGAAGCATTGAGTCAGAGCCGATATGTTTTTAGGATGTCAAAGATTGCCTTTAAGTCAGCCAGATGATCCTCAGGTTCCTTGGTCTTCACGACCATGTCGTCGATGTATACCTCCACTATTTTGCCGATCTGATGTCTGAACATCTTGGTCACCAACCTTTAGTACGTTGCTCCTGCATTTTTCAACTTGAAAGGCATCACTTTGTAGCCATACAGCCCTTTTGGGGTAATAAATGCAGTCTTTTCTTCATTAGGGGGGTACATTGCTATCTGATGGTACCCCATGTATGCGTCCAAGAAGCTCATCCTTCTATGCCTTGAAGTAGCATCCACCAATTGATCAATTTTGGGTGTAGGAAACTGTCTTTGGAACAAGCCTTATTTAGGCTAGTGAAGTCCACGTAGACCCTCCACTTCCCATTCTTCTTCTTCACAACAACTGTGCTTTACAACCAAGTTAGGTAGTTTACCTCTCGAATGACTTTGGCCTCCAACAGTTTTCCCACCTCCTCTTTTACTGCTTCAACATGCATCAATGTTGGCCTCCTTGCTCGTTGGATGACAGGTTTAGCCAACTTGTCCACATTTAGTCTATAACAAGTGACATCGGGGTCAATGCCAAGCATCTCATATGGCGTCCAGGCAAACACCTCAATATTTGCTCGTAAGAAGGCTTCTAACTCCCTTTCTTCCTCCTCGGCCAATCTTGAGCCAAAAAGAAAGAAACACTCTTCATCCCCTTGTTGGACTAGAATCTTCTTCAAGGCTTTCTCACTTTTCTCGGCTGGTTCTTTGCCGACGTCATCCAGGACCTCCATGTCCTCGTCCTCAATCTCGGCTGTATCTGCTTCTTGTACGTTGCATGTGGATTTCATTGCTGCCATGGAGCAATTCTTCGCCTGCACCTGATCTCCTCTAATCTCCTCAATTCCCTGTTCTGTTGGGAACCGCAATAGTTTGTGCAATGTGGAGGGAACAACCCTCATTGCGTGCAATCACGACCTTCCCAAGATAACGTTGTAAGGTGAGGGGGTGTAAATGACGGTAAACTCTGTGCTCATTTTCCTGGTGTCTGCCTGTACCTCCAAATTTATTGCCCCTAAGGGCCATGTTGGCATTCTATTAAACCCGACCATTGGACTGTTGGATTGTTCTAGATCATCTTGGTGAAGGCCAAGCTCCTTATAACATCTGACATACATGATGTCACGAGAGCTGCTTTAGTCAATTAGAATATGCCTTACTTGGCATTCTCCAATCTTCAAGGATATCACAAGAGCATCGTTATGTGGATACTACACCATGTCTAGGTCGGCTTCAGTAAAGGACACCATTGGTCCCTAGCACTGATCTGCCCTAGGCCTTTTTTGCTGGACCTGATATACATGCTGTAAGTGTTTCACCCTCTGAGTCTCCCTACGTATCTCGTTCTCATTGACCTTTGAATGAATTACATTGATCACTCGAGGTCCGTCTGCTGGCGGTTGTGGTGCTGGTGGAGGTGGTGCTGCCGGTGCCTAGGGCAGCCTTGCTTATTCTTCTCTTGTTCTGGCCTCATCTACTAGGTCCCTTAAGTGACCTTGTCTCACAAGGTCTTCCAAATGTGTCTTTAGGGCTCTGCATCCCTGAGTCAGGTGCCCATCCTCATAGTGGTAGGCACAATGCTTCCCCAGGCTTCTTCCCATAAATTCGCTAGGGATCTTCTCTAGTGCTCTATAGTAAGGCTGGTTTCTAATTCTTTCCAAGACTTTGTAAACCGGGATCCGGAACACTGTGGTGACTACCTGTGCAGCCCTTAGTCCTATTTCTTGTCTATTAAAATTTGTATTGTCTCGGCCTCACTTTGGTGAGTCGTTCATCTTCTCTTGTTTTGACACCTTTGTCATGGCGTGTCTTCCTCCGCTCTCACGTATTTCTCGATCCTGGCCATAAGTTCCTTCATACTTTTTGGCAATGTCTTTGCCAATGACTTTCGAAGCAGACAGTTGTCGTTCAGGCCGTTCTTAATAGACACGACCGCCACCTCTTGGTTGCACCCTGGTATTCGATTAAACACCTCATAATACCTCTTGGCATAAGACCTGAGGCTTTCATCCTCGCCAATTCTCAAAGCCATCAGGGAATTTACCCTCAATGGCTGTAGTTTGTTTGTAACAAACCTGGCCATAAACATCTCGGCCAGGCCTTCCCAGCTTTTCACAGTTCCTTTCGGCAACTTGTGAAACCAATCTGATGCGATTTCCCCAAAGGATGAGGGGAATACCTTGCAAAGAAACGGCTCGTTCCCAGTGTACAATGCCATTGAGTTTGGGTACAAGCCGACATAAAAGTTGAGATCAAACTTACCATCGTATATTTGGAATCTCAGCATGTGGGACCTTTTCGAGGCCTCAATCTTGTCCAATTCCATCGAGAACGGTGTTCTCGGCTTAATCGGAGATGTTACCTCGGCATCCTGTCGCTTCCTCTGGAGGTAATCCCTCAAATCCTTCTTAGTCCGTCCGAGAGCTCAGCTGTCAACGGATTTCAGCCTTTTTGGTGCGCTGCTCCCGGTGTCGTTGTGAGTCCTCTTGGACCTCCCTCTATTCGTTGTGTCAAAGCAAAGCTCCTTCCCTTGAACATGTCGATGTTCTTTCACGTTAGTTTATTTGGCACGATGTGTCTTCTGAGACTCTCCTCTAATCGATTCTCCTCACGCGACCTCTCATGAAGGTCGATGAGAATGCTCCATCGCCCTGTCATGCTGGGAGATTGCAGGGATTGCTTGCTGTCCCCCTTTCTAGGCATCATTCTTGGCCCCTGGAATCGGCATGTCCTTTAATGGGAATGGTGGTTGCATGACGTTGTTCTGTATCATGAAATTGACAATCGATTGCAGGTCTGCCAATTTGTTTGTCATCCCCTCATCTCGCTGTCCCTCCTCAGGCATCTATCTTTCCATACCTGGAGATCACTTTCGTAGTAATACCCGCCCTAACATGCTTTCTTCGGTACGTCTCCCTCTTGGCCAACGTCTTTTTCTCTGGAATTCTTATCCCGAGGTTCTTTGTTGCAGTTGTCCTCCTTTACGTTAGGTTCGGCGTTTTTACCACTCCCACTAAGGATGTCGCCCCCAATTCTTTCTTTTTGCCCGTCGTTGGCCATCTATTCTTCTTACGTTTCCCACAGACGACGCCAAATTATGGGTGCTGATTTCTAACCACACTACCAAATAGGTACTCAACTGGAGAGCAACGGCAGAATAGATCTTGCTCGAACGACCTATCACAGAAAGATAAAACTCTGGCGATGGTTCGTCAACCCAAGGGCACTTCGACAATCAAGTCAGTACTCAGTTATCTCTCAATTATAGCAATTAGTGCTTAACTCACTAGCCAGAATACAAAAAACATACCATAGACCCATGAGGGTGCCTTACTTTTATAGCCAGCACTAACCTAATCCCTGTAGAAGCCTAACTTCACTTGGACTCAAACTCAATGCCTATCTTGGAATCTCAGCCAGATAAGGATAAACTCCCCCAAAAACTTTATCTTTATCCAGACTGAGATCCTCCCTATGACTCTTGTCCCTTATCCGTTCACCTCGGATTCCGGTATCTCCGCACACTACAACATTTTCTTAGTTTAGTGACATTTGAAAGTGCCACAAAACTATTGGTTTAATGACATTTTTTAGTCTTGTGGCATTTTGAACAAGGGCCATTTGTATCCGTACCACGGTAGATACTAATGCCACGATAGATACTTGCAAGTGCCATTACACCATCATGGCTAAAAACTTTCAATGACATTTTGATGTCATGGTAGATATTATTTGTGGCACTATCAAGCACCATTAAAAAAAGAGTTAGTGACACTTATAAGTGTCATTACACCATCAAGACTAAAACCTTTCAGTGACACTTTAATGTCATGGTAGGCACTATTCGTGACGTTGTCAAGTGCCATTCGTGACGATAATTCATTGCAGAAAAATTTGATCCGCTCTTGCGGAGACTCGAACCACCAACCTCCCGCATTATAAACCTTACACACCACACTCTTCCCACTACATCTCTATAGCACCACATAATTATATATGCAACATATATTATTTATATAGTACATACATCCATATTAATATAAAACTATATGTATAAACATAATTATTTTATTGAACATAATTTATTTAAAATAAACTATTTACTAGCAAAATAAAAAAAGACCACATTTGGCGACTAATTTTTAGTCGCCAATTCTATACTTTTGGCTACTAATTGTTTTTAGTTGTTAAAAAACTTAACTTTTGCCGACCAAAATCAAATTTGGTCGCCAAAGATGCACTTTCAGCTACCAAAATTTTGGTCGCCAAAAAATTTAATTCCCGCCTTAGGATTTTAGTTCTCCCGCGCTAAAAATGATCACTTTTGGCGACTAAACTGATTTTTTAGTTGTCAATTGTAGACTTTTGGCTACTAAAATTTTTTTAGTCGATAAAACCCATATAATCAGCAACCAAACTTATGTTTAGTCGCCAAGTGTAGACTTTTGGCTACTAAATTTTTTTAGTCGCCAAAAAGCTTTACTTTGGACTACTAAAAATTTTTTAGTCACTAAAGCTCATACAATCAGCGACCAAACTTAGTTTTAGTCGCCAATTGTAAACTTTTGGCTACTAAAATTATTTAGTCGTCAAAAGCTTTACTTTTGGCTACTAATACTGTTTTGGTCGCTGAAAGCTATACTTTCAGCGACCAAATTTTTTTTGGTTAGGAAATTTAATGGCCGAATGTGCTTTTTCCTGTAGTGTATATTGAGTTTTATTTATTTATTTTTAATCATTTACTGCATTTTAAAAATTTAGAAAATATATTGGCATTTTTTGTTTTTTCAAAAGTGCCATTATAAGCTTGGAAAGTTTTTGCCTTAATGGCATTTCTCAAAATGCTATAAAATATTTGTTTATGACACTTTTCACCTAAGTGCCATAAAAAGTAATTTGCACCTACCTAATGTCCTGACATTTTTTAAAAAATGCCATTGCTACTAAAGTTTAGTGGCATCTGTTGGTAAATGTCACGAACATAATTTTTTGTGTCATTATTTTATAAAATGCTATAAAATTAATGTGACATTTCTTTATTGAAATGCCACTAGAGCCTTATATGTTTGTGGTTCTGTGGCATTTTTCTAAAACATTTAATGCCAATTTTATTTTTGTGGCATTTTCTATAAACATGCCACTAGTGTAGTGTCACTAAAGTGTAAATTTATTGTAGTGACATTTTTATTGTAGTGAAGTGACACTTTTTTAAATTGAAATGTCACTAGAGTCTTGTATGTTTGTGGCTCTATGACATTTTTCTAAAAAATGTCACAAAATATTCTTTTTGTGACATTTTTTAAGAACATGCCACTAGTATGGTGTCACTAAAATGTGTTTTTGTTGTAGTGGCAGATAATCTTAGCCTAGCCAAGATAACCTCGGCGCCATGACCAAGACACGTGGTACCTTGGCTGACATTTCAGTGTCACCTTGGTCACGTGTTGTCATTCACAAAATATGTCCCCACACATATTAACAACAAAATATTGTGTAAACAGAAAAATTAGCATTTAGAAGTAGCTTGTAAGAATTTTGAAGTTGCATTGTCCCTATTCAAAAATTATTTTTCCTCTCTTTGTAAATGTATTAATAAACTCAAACAATTCTAACATGAAATTCAAAGAACTCACGTTAATTCTTTTCTAGTACTCACGAACTCCAGATTAATTTCACAAGTTGACTTCAATATTGGTATAGGATCAATATTTATTCTAGTTATTGCAATGTTAAGGAGGTCAATATGAAATGCTGGAATAAGTTGACTTCAATATGAGTTTAGGATCAATATTTATTCTAGTTATTACAATGTTAAGGAGGTCAATATGAAATGATGGAATAGATTTTTAAAAAACTTTTGAGTTGAGGGTAAGAGATATTGAGGGGGTGTGAAGAGATAAAATTTTTTGATAATTATTTTAAATGGGTGGAAAATTTTTAAACAGGGAAAATTATAAAAGTGTTCTAAGGGTTCGTTTGTTTTCAGAGGTAGAATAGAGTAGATTGATAGTGAGGGGATTAATAGTGAGGGGATTGATAGTGAGAGGATTAAAAAAATTGTATTTGTTTTGATAATAGTCATTACTGTATGAATTGTTAAATTAAATAAATATAAAATAATAAAACAAATTAAATTATGATTTTTACTTAACCAAAAAAAAAAACATTAAGCATTAATGTTGAAAACAAAATGCCCAAAAAAAAAAAAAAATTGCAGTTGACTGGTTGATCGGCCGAAAATTCAGACAAATGACCGATAACACCCTAAGCCGAACAGACTATTTTCTAACACCCCAAGGCCTGTCATAATCTGAAGGGACTATTAATCTGGATTCCCATAAACCAAACAAATATAATTTATGTCCACTGCTCATCACTAAGAATCCAGAGTGGACTCCTACAATGGAAAACAAACGGTGCCTAAATGTCTCGGACACATGCTTAAAAATTAGGAAATGTGTGAATGATAAAAGTGGTTTTTTAAAAAATAATTTTTCATATTTTTTATTTTTAGTAATTTTTTTCATATTTAATCAAAATATTTAAATTTTTAGATGCACCTAAAATTTAAATATTTGTGATTTTTTTTAAAAATTACTAAAGACGAAAAACTATAAAATAAAATAAAACATAGAACTAGTATATTTTTATATTTCTTGTCTTTAGTGAACATTTTTTAAGATTTTTCATAAATATTTTTGTTGTTTGGTTTTCAATTTTTTTTTCTAACAAACTAAAAATTAATTTAGTGATAAAATGAAGGGAAAAAAAAATAAAAAAGTCCAAATTGAAAGTGATATTAGGTGATAGTTAAAGGGGATAAAATGATATGAGGTGATAGTTCAAGGGGGTAAAATATAAATTATCCAATTGATGAAAATGTATTTTAGTTATAAAGGTCTAAATTGAAAAAAAAAAAAATAGTAGAAAACGGGGGTTAATTGTTATATTTTTTTAAAAAAAATTAAAATTTTTCATACGTTTAATTTTTTTTTAACTAATTGTGAATTTTTTTATTTTTTATTTTTTATTGAATTGATATGTTAACAAGACACAAATTGAAACCAATACAAAATGATAATACAAAATAATAGACAAGTTAAACTAGTGTTGACGAGTAATTATTTGGTGATCCCAGGCTTTGTTTAATTGATAGGATTAATAGTGAAAGGATTAATAATTTTATTAATTAATGTAAGATTAGTTATCCAATTAAATTAGTGAAACAATCATTTATTATGCATTTATTTTGTTTTCTTCTTTCATACTTGAAATTATGATCTTAACTCCTCTCAATATTAAAAATTTGTCAATTCTGTTAGATTAAATGTTTGCCGTACACATAATGTAGTTAATAAAATGTGCAATTAAATATGAAATTGTGAGTTCATGGACAAACAATTCAAATCCTATGCTATAATCCTACTAATCAAACAATAAGGCCTTGTTTGGTTTGACTTTGAAAAACAAATTTTCAAAAAATATTTTGGGAAGAGAGTTTAGAAATTTTTGTAATTTGTTTGGTTGTATATTTTGAAATAGTTTTGGAGTTTGGAAATTTGGGATGATTTGATATTTTGTTGTAATTGAGTAAATGTATGTGAGAGAAAAAGTGATTGAAAATGAGAGAGGAGAGAGAAAAAAGTAATTGATTGATGTGTATGAGAGAGAAAGTGATTTTAGAAATTTTTTAAGAAAAATTACAAACCAAACGAAATTTTTAAAAATTTTCTCCAAAATCTTTTTCCCAAAACCAAACCAAACCAAACAAGGCCTAAAAGTATTGATTCACAATATTTATCACTTGACACTTATCAAATTATTTCTCAAAAACACAAAAAATGTTGAATCTCACTATGTTAACCAATGAGTATCAAGTTGAAGCACTACCTGGCATTGTTTCAAGAGCAAAAAATAATTTGTTAATGTTGAGATATTCTAACATAAATTTAAAAGGTTTGACTTCTCTAAAGTTGTCATCTCAACTTAAGAGAGTGTAAGTCTCATATGAGAACATGCTATTTTAGTATTTTTTTAATTTTTTACAAAACGATATTCAGAAAATAGAGAGAATGATATGACAATTTATAGTTTCTCAATGTCGAACTGTCAGACTCCCCGAACCTCTTAAAGTTTCTCAATGTGATTAAGGGCTGGTTTGGCATGTCTTAAAAAAGATAAAAAACTAAAAAGTTACTAAAAATGTTAAAAAATTATCACTATTCACAAATTAAAAATATAAAAAAAAAATTATTGATGCAAAGTACAAGTCGTAATGTATGACACAGTGATGGGTCTGTCCCAATACAAATTACACACGGGTGCACAACAAATTTACACAGGACAGTGTTGTTCGGTCCGTGGGGGGCCTATCACGGGTCCCGTTTTGATAATCTGAACCGTTCAATGTGTAGAACTCGTCAAATACTATATGTCTATAAAAAATCATGTTGATTGGATATTGCTAACTATAGATCAAATCAGTTTTCTATAAAAAATGGTTGGTGTTATAGTTTTTTTTTTTTTAGAAGGGGGTTGGTATTATAATTAACAGTTGACAAAAAAAAAAAACCAACACGATCAAATAGTTATCGATATCCAATCAATGTGATTTTTTACAAACATATAGTACTTAACGAGTTCTACGCATCAAACGGTCTTGATTAGTAAAACAGGACCTGTGGTGTGCCCCCACGAGCCGAACAATACCGTCCAATTCAAGCTCAAAAAGGAGGCAATCATTTCCCATCTCTTAACCCGCCCACTACACTACCCAACTTGTATGGCCTACTACACTAACTTCTCCTACACACTTATTTATACAATTTTTTAATACATAATTTTTTTATAAAAATTTAAAAAATTAATCTAAACATTTATATTTTTTTTATTAACTTTTTAATTAAAACAACAAAAAGACACCCACCCCACCCCCAACCCAACCCAAATTGAAAATGACACTGACACAACACAGCAAATCCAATGGCTGTGCCCCTGAAAATGACACTGACACAACACAGCATATCCGATGACTGTGCCCCTGAAAACGATAGCTGGACAGCTGGAGAAACACCTATCCCCAAAAAAAAAATTGAACGGGTTGGTCAATGGTCTTCCCCTTCAAGTAGAGTCATGTTTATCTTTCAAACTTTGTCGGTAGAGAAATTAAAACTGTTCGGAAAATTGTATAAACTTTAAATAAATTATTAAATTTTTTATTAAATAATAGTTTAGGATATTTTAAATGAGTGTATTTTTAATTTTTTATAAAAAAAAATAGGTAAAAAAATAGAGATAGTGGTTAAAAAAATAGAAAGAAGATGTTGATAAATGTTAATTGATATTACCCAAATAAATATATGTATGTATATAAAAAAATGTAATTTTTTAGTTCTTCCCAATCTTTCATGTGGGTATGAGATTTATACAAATTCACATGTGTGTAGATCTCACATTCATATGAAAAGTTTAATAAAAACTTTGATAAATTATTTGGAATCCCTAACATTTATTTTTTTATTATCATTTATTTTTTTGTTGAGTTTTAGTTGGGTTAATTATATTTTTAAATTTTATAATTTTATTAAAATATTACTTTAATTTTTATTATTTAAAATTAAACAATTCGATCTCTAAATTTTACAGAAAAAATAATAAATAAGTAGAAAGTTCAAAAATAAATATCAATGTCAAGGAAAACTTTATGAGTTTCACTTTTAATATACTAGCAAAGCTTTTCAATAATTTGTAAATATTTTCCCTACCTTTCACTTAAATGATATTTTTCCTATTTTAAATTTAGTTTTTGATTAATCATTCTTTTAAAGATTTTGGAACACTTCTCATTAAGATATACACGTAGAAAAAATTAATTAAAATTTAAACAAAATGATTGAATTGAAAGGGAGAAGAAGAAAGAGAGGAGGAAGAAGAAGAAATGGAAGAAAGTTGGCCAGAGATGGCACTAGCAAGGCGGGTAATGACAGTGAACTTTTTCTGCAGCCCCTCTCTCTATCTTTCTCTTTCATCAGATTTACTGAACTGAAACAAAGAACTTTTTTTCTTCACTAAAACATTGTCGTCTTGGTGAAGGGTTATCTCAGTCCTTCATTTTAAAACTGGGACACTCAACGTTTCCTAGGATCACTCTAGAGGATCACTTTACAAGATTACTCTAGAGGATCTGAACTCGTTTATTTCTCCTCTATTATGAGGGTTGCATGTAGTTGTTGAGCTTGGGCTTAATGGGTTTCACATTATAGGGTAATTATTGATTAGTCCCATTAAATATATTTGAATAACATTAAGTGCTATTAACTTTTTGAATACATCAATAGGTCTTACATTATCTATCTTGCCTTATTAAATTATTACTTTTCAAGTTTTTTTCATCTTCTCTCTCTTTTTCTCTCTGCCATTTTTCCAAAAGTTTCACATCATCATTGTCTACTGCCATCGTCGCCGTCCACCCACCACTACTATTGTCACCATTGTCGTCTACCCACCACTATCATTGTCTTTGTCGTTGTCGTCGTCATCATCGACCGCTACCACTGTAGTCTTTATTTGAATGTCGCCTCCGTTTTATCATAACTATTGCTGATCTATAGACCATATCACCACTGTAGTCAATCTACATAATCACCATATTATCACTGCCTTCCAGGGATGGACAAATGTCGGGTTGGGCTGACACTACATATAAGGAATTTTGTGTTTGTCCAAGCCTGGCCCTAACATCGAACCTCTATATCTGCCCAAGCCCAGTCCAAAAAATAATTATAAATCCCAAGCCACTCATCAAGCTATATGTTAAAAAAAAATTTAAAATATTCTATAATTAAATTCAATCACATATTATATTTCTTAAATAAATATATTGACATCATTATAAATTGAAAAATTTTGTGTATAAATTGAATAATTTCTTAAATAAATTTAATCACACATTACTACAAAACGTGAGTTTCAATAAAATTAATAAAGATAAAGTCTAAATCCGAACCAAAAAAAAAAATGTATTATAAATAAATATAAATAATTAATTTAATAGCGGCCCAGGCTAGGTTGAAAGCCCAGCCTATTAATATTTTAGGCTAGAAATGTTGGCCCAGCCCATTAATATTTTAGGCTAGAAATGTTGGCCCAGCCCAGTCCTATGGGCTAAAACAACCTTCCCAAGTTTTAGAAAAATAAGGTTGGACCGGGTGGGCCAAAGAGCCGATGTCCACCTCTGCCACCTCCTTAGTTTCAAATGGTGAAATTGACACTAAATGACTCTAAACAATGGTGATTCTCTCTCTCTCTCTCTCTCTCTCTCTCTCTTTTAAACCAAATTTGTTGCTAACTACATTCAGATTCATTTTTTTCAGTGATAAATTTATCAATTTCTTTTGTTCTTTGTGTATGTGGAAGAACATAACTTTTGTAAGTGAGTGAGTGAATATAAGTAACGATAGTGGATATCAATGAATAAATTTATAGTGATAAATTCATCAGTCTAGTCAATAAATTTATAATGATAAATTTATCAAGGGTAAATTACATTGACACCCCCTGAGGTTTATCTTTATTGCAGTTCCCCCTCACCTTTTGAAAATTACATCTCACTCCTTGAGAATTAAAGTTTTATTACAGATTATTCCCTCCAGCAATTTAATTTTTTTAAATACCAATTTTGCCCTTACTGGATAAATTACATTGACACCCCTCACATTTTAGAAATTACAATCCCCTCCCCAAGATTTAAAGTAGCATTACCAATTGCCCCATCAGTTAGTATTAGTTGAAAAAAAAAAAATCATTGAAAAAAAAATTATTTGAAAAAAAAATTAATTGAAAAAATTTTGTTAGTCAAATTTTTAAATTTCTGTTTAGAAATCAACGTAAACTCATTTTTTGAATTTATGTTTTTTCCTCAAATTTACAAACTGAGACAACCATTTATAAATCAAAAAAATTATCAAACAAATTTTTATGACAGTTTTTAAAATTTTTATAAATATAAATTGAAAACTGAAAACGAAATAGTTACCAAACAAGTCTCAGATGGTAAAAATATCTTAAAATTAACAAATAATTAAATAAGTTATCAACGTAAGAAATAATTTATCAAAAGATTCTTAGGCTATGTATGGTTTGATTTTTAGAATTTTTTTTTAAAATTAAAAATTAATTTGGTTAAGAAATAAAAAATAAAAAATAATTATCATTTTTATATAATTTTTATCTTTCGAGTGTAATAAATATATACCTCAAGGAGTGTCAGTGTAATTTTTATCTTATGTTGGTTTTTAAACAGAAATTTAAAAATTTGACTAACAAAATTTTTTTTCAAATAATTTTTTTTTTCAAATAATTTTTTTCCAATTAATTTGTTTTTCAATGAATTTTTTTTTTCAATTAATACTAACCGAAGGGGCAATTGGTAATGCTACTTTAAACCTTGGAGAGGGGATTGTAATTTCAAAAATATGAGGGGTGTCAATGTAATTTACCCAGTGAGGGCAAAATTGGTATTTAAAAAAATTAAATTGCTGGAGGGAGTAATCTGTAATGAAACTTTAAATTTCAAGAAAAAGAGATGTAATTTCTAAAAGGTAAGGAGGAAATTGTAATAAATATAAATCTCAGAAGGGTGTCAATGTAATTTACCCATTTATGAATCATGATTTGTAAGTAAATAAGTTTAGTCCATAGGACCGGCTCATAAATGTCCCTTCGATTATTGGTTGTTATTGGTCGTTAGATTTTTTTGTTGACTTTCTATTGATTTCTTTGACTATGAAAACATTTTGTATGATTATAATTATACTTGTATCAATTGAATAAATAAATAGGTAAAGGGGAAATGAAGCAAATAAAATATAAAATATGAAAAAGTATAATGTTTTAATTATTAAAATATATAAAAAAAAATTATTAATTTAATTTGTTTACTGCACCACTGTAATTTATCTATCTATTTATATATTATATAAGTAAAAAGGAATTTTTAATGAAGAGGCTATAAGGTCAAAGTTCCATCCTAAAATTGTTGAATTTTTAGTTTACTAAATGGATTACAAAAAGCCTATTAGCCAATCTACTTAATTAATGGCTAAAACATTGACACATCTTGAGATTTATATTTATTACAGTTCGTTCCTTACATTTTGGAAATTACATCTTCCTCCTTAAGATTTAATGTTTCATTACATATTGCTTCTTCCAGTAATTTAATTTTTTTTAAATACCAATTTAGCCCTCACTGGGTAAATTACATTGACATCCCTCACATTTTAGAAATTACAATTCCCTCCCCAAGGTTTAAAGCAGCATTACCAATTGCCCCCTCGGTTAGTATTAGTTGAAAAAATAAATTCATTGGAAAAAAAATTAATTGAAAAAAAATTTTGTTAGTCAAAATTTTAAATTTCTTTTTAAAAATCAACGTAAACTCATTTTTTGAATTTATATTTTTTTCTCAAATTTACAAACTGAGACAACCATTTATAAACTAAAAAAATTGTCAAACAAGTTTTTATGACAGTTTTTAAAATTTTTGTAAATATAAATTGAAAACTGAAAGCGAAATGGTTATCAAACAGGCCTCAGATGGTAAAAATGTCGTAAAATTAACAAATAATTAAATAAGTTACCAATGTAAGAAATGACTTATTACAAGTTTCTTAAGCTATGTATGGTTGGATTTTTAGAATTTTTTTTTAAAAAAATTAAAAATTAATTTGGTTAAGAAATAAAAAAATAAAAAATAATTATCATTTTTATATAAATTTTATCTTTCGAATGTAATAAACATAAATCTCAAGGAGTGTCAGTGTAATTTTTATCTTATGTTGGTTTTTAAACAGAAATTTAAAAATTTGACTAACAAAATTTTTTTTCAAATAATTTTTTTTTCAAATAATTTTTTTCCAATTAATTATTTTTTCAGTTAATACTAACCGAGGGGGCAATTGGTAATGCTACTTTAAACCTTGGGGAGGGGATTGTAATTTATAGCGATCCCGGGTTTTATCCCTTATTGTACAGTGATCCGGACTTGGTTCTGTGGATGTTAGTAGTTGTATAAATCTTGTTTACATCCTTTTATACTTCGTATTTGAGTTATAGGATGTGTTGGGCAGGTTTGTTACAGGTTGGTTGTGTTTGGGAACAAAAGGTTGCTGCCCAGAATTTTGGTCCTGCCAGGGTTTCTTCGCTCGAGCGAGAGTTGAGTTTTTGTGTCTGGTGGATCGAGCTAGAGTGGCTTCGCTCGAGCGAGTAATTGCATCTGGTTCTGGACCTGAGAGCTGTGTTTCTTGGCTCGAGCGAGCTTTCCTTCGCTCGAGCGAGCGAGGTGTATGTTTTCGAGTTCCTTGCTCGAGTGAGCATTCTGTCGCTCGAGCGTGCTTCTGGATTGCAGACCTGAAGCTTCGAGTTGTTGGCTCGAGCGTTCTTTCTGTCTGGTCGCTCGAGCGACCAATCCTTCGCTCGAGCGAGCCTGTTATATATTAGATCACAGCAGCAGGTAAACACTTCACTTTTTCATCTCTTTTTGTTTTAAAACCCTAGATCCGACTCTCTCTCTCTCTACGAACCTTCTCTCTAGGTTTTCATCTCCCTCTAGTGTGAATCTACCCTAAGTCCTTTGTTAAAAAGGTAGAGGCTGACTTGAGCTTCATTTTAATCTGAGAAACTTGGGATTTGGAGCACGTTGGATTTTGGTCTTCATCTCCGTTTGAGCTCAAACTTCGAGGTAGGGATATCCTACTCCTCTTTATGAGCTTTGTCTTTGAATTTTAGCATTTTGATATGTTGGGAGTTGTTGGGTAATTTTGAGAAAGTTTGGGT